>JAADVY010000915.1:0-11395 GCA_023336035.1 Pythium plurisporium
CAATCCGTACAGCCACATGCACAAGATGATCCGCGCGTACATGTTTGCCTTCGCGTGTTCGTCGTCACTCGCGACCGCACCGATCACGCTCGCGTGCGTCAAGAAAGCTAAGGTGTGCTCACAGTCACTCGGCAACTTTGTTATCTCGATCGGCGTTTGCTCGAACCTTAGTGCTGTCGGGTGGTACGTCCCGATCGCGGTTGTGTTCATGGCCGAGAGCTCGGGCCATGGCGACCAGCTTACTGTACTACGGCTATTCGGCGTGTTCATCCTTGCGATGCTGCAGTGCGCAGGTACAGCACCCATCCCGGCAGGTACGCTGGTCTCGATCGCGACCATCTACACGGCCATTTTCGGCGTCTCCTCGGTCCCCGACTCGTTCGCGTACGTGACAGCTATGGACTTTATCATCGATCGATTTGTCACTGTCTGCGATGTGAACGACGACATCATGTGCCTCAAGGTCATCGCGGAAAACACCGATGAGACCGTCACCCAAGAACACCTCGGCGAGCGCGAGTGAGGTCATCTTCCCTCAACACCCGTCGAGGAGAGTGTACTGTAGCCATGTCGTAAATTGCAGCTAAGCAGTGTGACACTGCCAGTGTCCTACTACTATTTCGCAAGCATGCAACACGACTGTAGGGAAGCTTAGCAGCCATAAACCACCATAGTCATTCACACGGGGTTGACGGCTCGTAGAAGTGCCATTCCCGGGAGCCAATCAACCAGAACGCGAAGCAACAGACACTCAGTTTTGCGCAAATATATGTTCACACAGGTTCCGTGTAACGCTATAAAAACCATTGTTTTACATTTGGTAGGATCTATTGATAATGTATATAGATGAAAACAAGTTTTGGTGCTGTCATTCATTTCACTCTTCCTCTCATTGACCAAGCCAACCAACACCATGGCGGACGTAGCAAGCGGCGACCGTGACGCGATCCTGGCCAAGCGCCGCGAGCTGCGCAAGGCGAAGAAGGCGAAGGGCCGCGAGTTCAAGGTCATCAAGAAGCGCGAGCGCGAGGAGAAGAAGCAGCAGATCCAGGCCAAGATCCGCGAGAAGCGCGAGGCCGAGCGGCTCAAGCAGCAGGGCGGCGGCGCGCAAAACGACCAAGGATGCTGGCTCTGTGGTCATAGCGACCACCGCAAGCAGGACTGTCCGAACCGCGAGGTCGGCGATCTCTCGAAGACCTGTTTCAAGTGTCGTCGCCGCGGCCACACGTCGCAGAACTGTCCCTCGAATGGTGGCGGTGGGAACGCGCTGCTCGCGACCAGTGGTTCGCAGCGCATGGTGTGCTTCAACTGTGGGGCTGAGGACCACGCACTGCGTGACTGCCGTGCGCCGCGTGTGAATGGCGGCGCCACCTACGCGACGTGCTTTGTGTGCAACCAAACGGGCCACTTGAGCTCGCAGTGTCCGCAGTCCAAGACGGGCATTTACCCCAAGGGCGGCTGCTGTAAAGTCTGTAAGAGCGTCGAGCATTTGGCCCGTGACTGTCCGTCGGGCAAGATCAGTGTCGACGGCGGCGCAGCGGCCAAGCACAACAAGAAGAAGACGTTCGACGATGTGGATGAGCCGGCGGACGACGGCGGCGACGCGCTCGACTCGTACGATCTCGGGGAGGACGACGAGACCGTGGGGGATGACGAAGATCATGACGATCGCAAGCACAAGAGCAAGCAGCCCCCTAAGAAGAAGACCAAGCTGGTCAAGTTTTAGACGCATATACATCTTGTTTTGTTTCTCTCGCCCCTCCTTATTGCTCTTTCTTCAACTCATTGATGTCGACGTTGTGCTTCTTCAGCAGCTCTTTAAACTCGTCGTCGTAGTCGTCGCCGTCAGCCGTGCGTAACCCATGCTCGGGGTACTTTTGTTGGTACCGCTTGAGCATGCCCTTGTGGAGCTCGTTCCAACTCACATTACCCTCGTTTTTCTCGTTCTCACGCTGCTGACGAAGTTCCTCTTCCACTTTCTTAAGTCCTTCAAACAGTGGATGCGACTTGGTGCTGCTCTTGGACTTCTTCTCCGATTTCTTCAAGGGCTTTCGAGCGCGAACGGTCGCCTCGGTCTCTCCTTCCGGCACACTGACTAGACGTGAACCTACACACCCACCGCAAACGATTAGTCAGTCGGTCGTCCGGACCCACTCCACTGTCAGGTAGGGTACCATCCGTCACGAGTTCCTCATAGATCTCGTCCTCTTCTTCCTCCTCGGAATCGTCGTCTTCGTCGCTACTGTCATCCACCAGCTCCTTTGACAACGTCGGCCGCTCCTATACCCACAGTATGTTAGAACCCATACCAGCCTCCATGTATCGACTGGCATTGCGACGCACGCGCTGGCGTTCCTGGGCGTCAGCTTCATTCTCGACCGCGGCGTTGAACCGCTTCGCGAGGTACCAGAAAAAGAGCAGCACGACGTAGTACTTGGCGATCGGTGCGAGCGCCTCCGCAAAGTCCAGCAGCGTCTGTGGTGCGTGCTTGGCCTCGGGCGGCTTGTAGTCGTCCTCGAGGTACACGTAGTCGGGCATGGTGATCCTTCGCTTCTTGCCACGTTGTGTGCTACACAAACCTGACTGTATCAGATCATCACCTGAGAATCTCAGCTCGATCTGATGCTAAACACCGCTTTTTACGATCGGCGAGATCCGGGTTAAACCAACCTTTTAGGATAGTAAACCAGAACAAATCGTTTTTTTTTTCACTTTGGCTCCATCGTTGTGGATGGGGAATCAACCGTCGCAGACGCTCGACGACAGCGCCGCTGCGCTGGCCCCACGCCGCACACACGCGGACGGCGACACACGAGCGAGAAGTTTCACGTCAGGCGACGTGTGCGTGCCGGCGGCCGCCTCACTCTCTGCTAACAAGACCGAGGCGTTGGACCCCATCGGGACAAGATCTAGCGACGCGACGACGGCAACCAACACGAGCGGCGGTCCCAACGGGATGCTGTCGCAAGTGTGGGCGGCGCTGTCACCACGCAATCGCGAGCAGACCACCAAGATCGACGAGGCGACGAAGAGTATGGTATCGCAGACACGAGCTGGTGAGACCGACGTAGTGACGTCAGCATCGTCCGCCACAGCGACGGGCCAGCGTCGCGTCGAGCAGCTTTACGAGGTGTCTACGCAGACGATCGGCCGGTATGGATGGGCATCGGTGTGGTTAATGGATATGGAGCTGATGGGATGGTGAGTGGTATCGTAATAGTGGTCACTATGCGGTGGTGGTTCGAGGAAGATGCCGACGTACAGGCCGCTCAGTCGCGATTAAGAAGATCAAGCGGTTTCTGACCGATGAGAAGCGGCTGCGAGCGGAGATCGCAGCGTTACAGCGTGTGAAGAAGCATCCGAACATCGTGGAGCTCATCGATGAGTTTGAGACGGCACGTGAAGTGCATTTGGTGATGGAGCTTTGCACGGGTGGCGAGCTCTTTGAGCGACTCGCGGACAAAGGACCGTACTCGGAGGCCGACTGTGCACGCCATTTGCGCGATATGGCCAGGGCTGTGCAGTATCTTCACGAGTACGTCCATTAAGTCATGCTTTGCAAAGCGGTCGGTTTCCCAATCTGTGTGCGATGCTTGTATTAGACAGGGTATCGTACATCGTGATCTCAAGCCGGAGAATATCTTACTCTCAACAAAGCATGACGCGGATGCCGTCACGAAAGTCGCAGATTTCGGACTTGCCAAGATTTTCACAGGCACCAGTCTTAAGACCAAGTGTGGCACGTGGGGGTACTCGGCGCCAGAGATGATCAGTGGCTCAGGGATCGCGTTCGGCTACGACTACAAGGTCGATTCGTGGAGCCTTGGGATCATTTTGTATATTCTGTACGTTGTTCGCTTGCAATACTCTCTTCGAAGTCACAGAGATCTGACTTGTGTTTTTATGTGTACTGTAGATTGTGCGGGTTTCACCCGTTCGACCCCCATGGCGACTACTCTGACAGCGAAATGATCTCGTGTATCAAGAACTGCAAGTACGACTTTGAGGACGAAGCATGGACCACTATATCGCTCGGTGCACGCGATTTGATCAGCCACCTCCTCGTGCTAGACCCCGAGCAACGGTACTCAATGACGCAGGTGCTGAGCCACCCGTGGCTTGGAGGACCTGGAACGTTGACGCCGCTGTCTCCTCGTATCCACCAGGACCTGGCGCGGTTCCGAGAACAGTCCAAGCAAAAGGTACGTTGCCGATGGTAGATGTCTCTAACTGATGCGGCCGGTCTGTTCACACGCTTTTGACTGGTGATGCAGGCTCACTTTGATTCCTTCGATGAAGAAGTGGCGAACAGTTGAGCATAGTTCTCAACCGCGCAGATCCGATCGAATCGAGACGTTGTGACCGCCAGTGTACACTATGCATTTTCCGAAACTATCAGCACGAAGCACACGATTCGCACAATACAGATCGATATCCGTTGGGCCCACGCGTGAGCGCAGCAAAATTTTCCATGGATCCACTGGTGGGCGAGGTTCGGGGAGGTTGGTCGCCGCATCGCAGTCGCGTGTTGAAGTGGTCCGTGGTAGTTTTGATTGGCTGAAACGCACTCGTTGACGAGCAGTTCAGACAGGCAACGTGGCATAAAGTGGCATCGAAGCACTCGTCGGGCGAGGAACCCCTCACTGGATGCAGATCTCCTCCCTGTGCTGTTGATATGGTGGTGTGGTGGTGTGGTGGTCGGTAATGCTGATCCTCTGTAAACAAAAGCGATGCACTTAGTGCTGGCGATGATCAGTGCCCGTATACTACTTCTATTCCCTTATAAATACTCTAAGTTCGATCCTTAAAACACTTTCTCGCGCTTGGCTTCGTTGCTTCCTTGCTGCTGGCTGTTGTTTCTCTGTCATTGATACATTTGTGGGATGCACACACGTTCCGGCGAGTCGTCTTCGTTGGTGGGAGCCGTTCTGATCGCGAATCCTTCTCTTCGAATCCGCGTGGCATCTTGTTTCCGTTCTGGGCCTGGTTAGATCCATTCGCTAGCACGTGACGGCGCTTCAGCCGTCGTGCCCTTCTCCATAAACGCCTTGGTCTTGCACTCGGTCGAGCAATAGTCGAGGTACTTGCTCGTGTTGGCCTGGAATGGCTTCTCGCACACGACGCAAGGCTTGGCGACGCTACGCGCCTCGCTGGCCTCACTGTGGGTCTCGCTCACGCGTGCCGGATGCGAGCGCGAACGAGCCTTGCGGCGGCCACCCTTCTGGTCGTCGTGGTGCTTGCGGGCGCGTGCAAACAGCACCGAGCAACCGCGCGTGCGCGCCGCATTTCCTGCGCCGTCGACATTCTGCAGCTGACGGTGCTTGCTGTCCTCGTCGTCGTCCTGCTTGCGACGCAGCTTAGCGACCTGTTCCTTCACCCAGAGGCGGATGCCCATGGTGGGTCTTGCTTTTTTTCTGTTGTTGCTCTCTCTGGACCGGGGCGGAATCCCAAGTGCACATGCACTTGTGCGGGGGTCAGCGCGAACGGATGGGGGCTTACGTACACCACACAGCCATGCTCTCTCGCTCCGCTTGTTCCAAGCAAGCGAACTGAACTCTAGACCTTCTGGAGCTTCTGGATTACCAGATGGCAGCGCGGGTCTGAATACGGTAGTATACAAAAACCAAGTCAGTTGGCGGAGCCACATGGCTCCACTTGGAGCGCGAATCGCTGAATCAGTACGTGGCTCACAGGACCCGGTCGCCACGTCGGACTTGCATTCACTGGATCATGCCATTTGCTTCTGTGTGGGGAGCTGGTGCACTTCAAAGACGCGAGACTCCCAAGCTCCAGCCGGAGCGAGGGAGTGCTCGGCGTCTGAGAGTTTCTGATACAAAACAAGCCCGCGGGCTGATGGCGGTGGAACCGAGCACGGAGGCTTCTGTCTTGGTGGAGCCGTCGCTGATCTATTGTGATACTCGATTTGTTGAGCTCAGGCTGGAAATCCACCCATGGCTTCCACGACTCCACGTGCTGTAGAGCAAACGCCCCCCACGATCCGGAGTGTGGACACCGACAACGGACAGCAATGTGGAGTTTCTCGTTCGGGTATCAAAGGCAGATACCGTTAGAATTTAGGTGCCTGCAATTCCCGAGCGATCACATTTTGAAGCCAAGTGAGCGGGTTTTGTCGAGTTGTAGTGACAACGAGCAGACACCTTTGGTGTCGTGGGGACGACCCATCAGCAGTACGTCAGTCGCCAATCAATGACCACACACCCATCACAAATGCACTCACTCCATTGGAGGGGAGGTGGCCGTCGTGCCCTGGGTCCCAGGCTGGGAACCAGAGACGCGTGTACAATGCCGCGCCAAGCATACGCAAGGTGACTGGAAATCCAGAGAGAGAGAGAGAGAGCGACGGCGGATCGTGCAGTACAGCTTGCAGTGTATGTATTAAGTGAACGACTGGACGGCGGAGCTGATGACTTACGTGGCAGATGAGACGATCGGGCGACTTGTTGCGACATACACTTTCAGTGCAAGTGGCGCACTGCTCCATGCACACTAGATATTCTGGTTGGGCTACCTGGCGCTGCGCTACCTGCGTTCTGTGTCGGCACTCGTGTCGGTTGTTTGAACGACTCTGTCGGCGTTCTGTACAACCGCCAGGGAGTGCGATGAGATTGCCTCTGTCTTGCACGGGCTTGCAAGCAATAGAGCATTCACGTCTCAAATAATGCGACTTGCAACGCGTCAACGTCGTGTCATTTCATCGCCATTCGCCCTTGTAGCTTTGGTATACGCCAGCAGCTACCCACAATGCATATCTGTGTGTTGCACCAAAATAACCCCGGCCGTCGGCAGGTATCGTACTATCCCGTACCAGTTGGGTAGTTATCGCGGCAGATTGGACGCTTGATGGTTCAGCATATCTTGTTGCACGTCAGTTGCTCGTTTCAGACCCTTATCACATCAAGCCGAATATTTTCATGACTGGCAGCGATTTCTCTCAAAGTGCATGGTCCACGAGTCGATCGAGTCGCATGCTGGAGTCGAACGTGGTGAAATGAGGAATGAGAGATCCACAGGACCGCGAGCGGTTCGAGTCTGAAGGAGCGTGTGTCTCGTCCAGTGCTTTGCGAAACCTGCTGTGCTGAAAGATCACGCCCATGCAGCCGCCTGACGTGCGCTTGATCCCCTAGCTTCTGTACCCACCACATGCACACCAATTCTACGCTTCTCCGACCGGGCTCAAGGGGCCCATCTGATACTTTGGTGTTGACATCCACCACCTGTCACGTGCTTCTAGGAGCCACCTTGCAGGACACATCAACGTGGACTCGTCCCATCCAGGAATTATCTGACCGCACCCGTCCATCTGTCCTCCCAACGTCCAAGTTCCAGTGTGAGTCACTCTTGAGAAATCCAGCAAATGGAACATTAGTGGATCATGGAAGTGGCTCCGCAGACCGTTATATTTTTCAATTCAAGGACGGGGCGGATGGTTGCAGCGGCGACCACAGAGACGAGAAAGATCGCGGAGAACCGACGGGCATTCTTCCGATCATCGGTGATGCAGCGCCTTCCCAAGGGGCTTCCGATCAGCCGCCTGGCTCTCCCAGTCGGGCTCCTCGTCTTCCTCGTCGTCTTCGTCGTGCTCGTGGGCGGCGCCAGGAGAAGCCACGAGCTCGCTGTAGTGCGTATTGCAGTAGTTCTGTGTGCGCTCGTACGCTTGGCGTCGGCATCCGTCGATGATACAGCGCTTGCCTAGTTTGATAGTACCGAGCGTCAGATACAGGACGTCCTCTTCAGTCTCTCCATCAGCACTCACCTCCGCCGTGGGCCCAGCAGAGGCCGTTGGAGATGGCGATCTTCTCGCAGGAGCCAGTTTTGCACTTGGTGCCGCCCCCATGGGACCAGCAGTAGCCACGGGACTTGGCACGGTTCGGACAACCCACGACTTTGCACGCCGTCGATCCACCTGCAAAAAAAGCTAAGAGTTAGATCCGCGGAAGGCCGCTGGACGCTGGCATGCTCTATACGCACCATGCTTCCAGCACTTGCCCTGGTGCTTGGCTCGGCTTGTGCAGCCTTCTGTCTGGCATCGCTTGCCACCCTGTCGTATACGTTCGTACACATACAAATCATTAGCTGGATATTTCTTTGTCATGCTAGGCCTTTCCGAGCGTACGTACCCCGTGACGCACGCAGAGCCCCTGGTCGACCACGTACTGCTCGCAGCCGTCGAACTTGCAGATGCGGCTCGGCGGGCGGCGCCGCGCCTTGCGTTTGCGTTCCGTTCGCTTGGCCGGGGGCATCGAGGCCGTCTCGGCGGCCACTGCGACTGTCGGGACAGGCGTCGCTGAGGAGCGACGGGATACCTTGCGGCGCTTGGTCGCCACGTGGGACTCGATCTCATCGGAGCTGCTGTTTGTGGCTTCTCGCTTCGCATCTTGAGATTTTGCCGACGATGGGAACGGCACAAACGGAGGCACCAACGGCTTCTCTTCCAGCTCGTCCACGAGCATCGATGGTGGTCCCATGTCAGCTTGCGGCTGTTGAAACGCATCGACGCTGGGGGTCTCGTCGTCGTCGTCCAATATGAACCAAAGCGAGGACTTGGACACGTCTCGTCGCGACACCGGCGACGCCGCCGAAGTGCCCTTCTCTTCGTCGTCACTGTCCATGAGAACGTCGTCGTCGGCGTGGAGGTGCAGCGCCGACTGGAGTCCGATCTGAGCGACAGCGTGGGCGACGGCGCGCCACTGCTCCGCACTCTCCTCGCTGGTCGTGTGGTCCTGAAACTGCTCCACTGTGAGTTCCGCCACGGCAGCAGGAGCGTGATGCATGGCGGGTGTGTGGTGGGCGGAGGGATCCTTCAAGGTCTGGATTTTTTGGATTCTGGAGGTCGCTGGGAAGGATGCACCCGCGCACGCGAAACGTTTCGGCGGGGGAGGCAGAGTCCCTCTCTGCTCTTCTCCGCTGGCGTCCTGGTCGTCTCCGTGTGAGCGGAGCCCTCCAGTTGATACTGACAGCCACGCAGCTGTTTTCGCCCTGCTACACCTGTAAAAAGCAGGGCAGAACACGACAGGCAGACCCCGACAACCAGCCGCTCAGTGTTTTCTTCGCCGTTGGTGAGTGGGATCGGAGTGGTGAAAGTATGACGAGCGTGGGGCGTCGTGGGGGCTCTCTGTTCTTTCGACCACGCTGGAGATACTTGAACTGAGCTGAACGGAGAACTGGGATCGAACTGAGACCTCTGGTGAGACGGAAAGCAGCAGGCTGTCGAGTTCGTGGCCGATCGGCCACGCTCCCAGTTGGAAGATCGCCACGGGCAACACGAGCCTCTCAAAGCCGATTCAACAAAACCAGGAGTGTCGGAGGAGGGCGGACCACACACGTGACATGACTGTACATACCAGGGAGAACAAAGAGATCCGCCAGGCGACTGATTCTGGATTCAGCGGCAAAAAGACCGGCCGGCCAAACCAACCACTGCACCGACCGTTCAGGCAGCCTGGTGAGGGGGAACGCTGCTCATTGCGAGCGAGAAAAAGAAAGAAAAGAGAGCTACGTGCGCAAGTTCAAGGTTCTCTCTAACGGTCTCCACACATACAAAGACCCGGTTCTAAATTTCCACGCTCTGGGTGCACAAGATGGAGGGCGAGTTCGCTTGCTTCGGAACGCGTCGGCTTGGCTCGTCTCGCCATCATCCCCTACAGCCGTGGGAGAACTTCACAACCCGTGTACAGAAACTAGATTGCTGATGTGCAGCGGCAGACTCCCGTCATCCTGACAAGCTACAGTACTGTACCAGCTTTCGCCCGAGACGATGCGTCGAATGTACATAGACGCAACGCAGGGATACACGAGGATGCGCCTGTGGACGGGAAATGTACGCCACATGGCCTTCCGATGCCGAATGAGATGGGAAGCGTGGCATTTGGGTGCCGACTGGACGGACAGGGACGGACAACTACCAACTCGCGACGCCTTCCGACGTTGTAACTCACGGTGGCCGCAGCTGCACTAACGAGTGTGCTTTCATTCCGACAGACAACACCCTTGTGTAAGTCATGTGAACCTCGAGTGGGGACGTGAGACCGTCGACAAAGGCACATTGGATGGTGATCAGTCACAGAACGCACACACATGGAGTGGAAACGACAGCAGCGACGCGAGTCACGCGAGCACAGCGTGAGTTCGCAGATCTTGAACAACATTGGTAGCCTCCCTGCGTCTAATGGACCCTTTCTTCTCGAGTGTGTGCCCTGGATTTCTTCCGTTGCGATCGGCGGATGTGCGCGTCACCGACCGACTTGCGCAATATTGTCATCGACTGTGATGGAGCCACATCGATGGAGAGCCACACATCGCGTCTCGATCCCTCTGTATTTCGGTTCCTCCCATCATCGGCTTCTGCCCCACCTTCGTGCTTGCTTGCAAAGTCGATGTCCCGTGCTGTACAGCCATGGACCCAGACGTTTGGACCGCGCGACTTTCTCGTCGCGCCCAGAGCATCCCGCTGTCCACACATCGCTGCCATCCACATCCTCGTGCTGACTCTTGCCTTCGCGCTTACCCTGCACTTTGTAGGCTGCTGCAATCAATGAATGCTGTAATGTACAGTGTACATTCACCGATGAGCCGCGCACGAAATCGAGAAGGGGCGAGTGTCGTGTGCCTCTCCTTTCGCGACTCGGTGGATACGTGTGCAAGAGATGGCCATTTTGACGAGGGTACGTGTGGGACCGGTATGCGCTCTCTCTTGCAAGTCGACAGGCGCTTCAATGATCGTACCTTGTTGACGAGACCAGCACATGAGATCTAATCTCATAAGAGTATGAGGGATGTTGCGTACATCCCCTAGGGCCGACGCCACCACTTGCTCGTCACTGTCGGTGTCTGGTCTGTGATTTCGCTGGCGTCCACACCTCCTACGGTCTGGCTCCCGGCAGATTGACTCCATCGCGCGACGCGAGATTGGGCTCCTTCTGTCCATGCTCGCCACGACGCCTGCGGCGGCGGGGCCATGGCCGGAGGGACTGGCGAGCCTGTGGGCACTGACGGCGCACTTCCTGCTTGGCTCATCCGCTTTGCCTGGCGGAAGTACTCGTCCTCTACATCCTCGTCGTCCTCATGGGCCGTCTCCATCACGGGTTCCGGTGGTCGTGGCATACCCCAGCGAGCACTAGCGGATGAGGAAGATGTACCTGGTACACGCCACTGAAAGCCTGTAGACTGTGATCCGTTCGAGGGGGAGCGAGGTCGCTTGCGGCTGCTGCTAGGGCCGTCATGCCGGGCTTTCTCGTCTTGATCGACTTCGCCATACTCGCTCCATGGCCTCCGGTCTGCTGAAGTTGATTGACTGTTTGGAGGTGAGATAGTAGCAAGCTCACTCAGTCCAAGGTATTCAAGCACCATTCTTTCTTGGAGCGCATATTCAGCGGTG
>JAADVY010000916.1:0-11394 GCA_023336035.1 Pythium plurisporium
CCTGCCGGTCAGATATCCAGGGTCAGACCACTAGACAAGGCTGACCGGTGTATCATGGGAACTGTGCACACCACATTTAAAGCAGCCAAATATAATATTTCACAGGTTAAGATAACATTTTCAGTCTGGTCAAAATGGTGTAACCGTTTTCCATCATAGCAGTTAGCAACAACATCATCATATGATATTGGTACCGTCACGCCGTCTCACGCTACCATTTTTGACAGCTAAATTAGTACTTCGAAGTATATTGTGGACATCACTAAACTGATTTATGCTTCCGTTTCTCAAACCGCGCTTCGTGGCATAGCTTCATCAAGCGTATTATGTTCGCCTTTCTGATGGGAACCGCCAAGGAGGCTCATGTCTGTGCGGACGTCGATGCGTTCAACGACTGGAGAACTCAGCAGTGTTGTTGTGGGAGGTTCTGTTAGACCAACACAAAACTTTCTCACCTCCAACGCCTCACAGACTGAGAGACCAATGCATGCTTGCACGCGCTCCATTGGCGGGTGTGTTTCTTCATTTCACAACGAGGACCAATCCTCGACTTGACTGATGCTCAGCAGTCGGGCTGGTCGGGCTGAGGATCGACGGGAGAGTTGTAGTGGAGAACATGTTGTCATGCTGCGTTTTCCCCCGGATGTCTTAGCTTGGTAAAACGTTCCGCTCGTGCAAACCGTGGACAAGACGTACCCAAGTGGATTGAGGATGTATTTGGTCATGAACAGGCGTCTCCTTCTTCCTTCGAAGGAGAGCTGCATGGGCAAGTAACATTCGCACGGACTCCTACTCCTAATAGATAGAATGTGGTGGGGAGGGAATACGGAAGGCTAGAATACAGCTCAGCAGGAGAGAGGTGCTTTCTTCAGTCGAAAGCAGCCACAGGCTCCGGGTCTTCAGCGATCGAGAACAGAGACGATTGCTTCTTGCCGTACAGTGTCGGGTGTGTAAGCTCTGGAAAGCCCTGCGGCATGCTGGGGACGGCGACCGCTGTCGGCGGCACCACAGTGTGAGTAGTGGTGGTCTCCGCCGTCGGGTCCGTCGTGTCCTGTTCGGGAATGACCGGCTCGGACACGTTCAGGAAGCGCTTGATCATGCCCAGCAACACACACTGCGAGTTGGTGCACCCACGCATTTGCCGGCGTGTGGCCATGCGGTACACACGGAGCATGGCCTGCAAGAACCGCTCCAGCAGCGGCACACGCTCCTTGGCGACCATGAGGTTGGCTTCGCGCTGGAGTCCAGGGATACGAAGCCGGCGTCGTGGGAACTTGATCTGCGTGAGCTGCGCGATCTGGGTGCATGGTCCATGGCCGCAGTGGTGCTTCTTCTCGCTGACGGCTTGCAGCAGCGCCGCGCGAAAGTCGCGGATCTCCGAGTACCTTTTGTGGACGACGTGGTGCTCAAAGCCCGAGTCCACCTCGAGCGCGTAGACGCAGTGGCTGTCCCGCGCGGTGACGTCGCCGACGCGGACTTCTGTGAGCATGAGAATGCTCTCGGGCACGTGCTTGGCCGAGACCGTGGGCGAGTGGGCGCGGGCAAGTGTTGGCGCCGAGTGGCGCAGCAGCAGCGCGAGCTCGATCGCCTCGCGGTCCGTGGGCATCGCTCCGAGCGAGTGGCGCATCGTCAGCGGCGCCGGTGGCTTCAGCACTCCGGTCGGCGATCCGTGGAGGGCGGTGCTGGACGCGCGGCCTTGCATACTGAGGTGCATGGGCATGGTGCTGGGCGATTAAGCGTACGCGTCTGAACGAAGATTCGAGACTGGCAGTCCTTCGAAACGAGGAAGGGCGGAGCTGCTCGCAGTGTGGAGATGGAGAGGGGAGTAGAGAAGGGTCTGGTGGATCGAAAAACAGGGCGTTAGAAGACGGAGCGAATCTTCGGGGCGGACCGTGGCCAGTGGAGGGAAAGTCGATAGATGCGGAGGAAGCCGTCGAGCAACTGAAAGCCTCGCCGACCACCTGACCTCTCTCCAGCAGACGCTCTAATCATTTCTCTACTAATAAGAGGCCCGACCACAACCTAGCATGTTCATGGAGCATGAGGCAGGTACAGTAGGTTAGGAGACGAGGGCGCACATCCTGGAGGTTTAGGGCTCTTCTTGCTCTCAAATCATGCCAACAGCGATTCACTATGCTGAGTCTGTTCCCGACTCATCGACGGTCAGGTTTTAGTGGGCACTGAAACTCTGGATGTACCCCCTGCAACGCGATATACTGGAGTGTACCCACCCATAAAAAAGCCCCCTTAAGCAAGTCGATGCTGATTTGCGTCAAGAAAACTCTGTTTAAGTCGGCGGGCACCACCTGCCGATCCCTGTAAAAATGGCTGCTTGGATGCAGCAGACGGAAGCCTCCACTGCTGAGTCTGGTGGCGGCGCAACTGAGCCGACGCGACCGCTAGCTGCGATGGTGCTGGCTAGCGTTTCACGCCACTGGCGCCACTCCCGAGTCGTGGATCAGCACCAAGTGCCGTGCCGGACGGTTCTCGCCGTGTGCGGTGAAACCACCTCAAGACCCTCCAGGTCGCTACCGAATCCCAGTCGTATGTATCAGCACCGTCAAAGAATCCAGGGTTCGCTGTCGTACTTCGAAACGTATTTAGATGGCCAGTGCACCACTCGACAGCGCGTCCGCATCGCATGGAATAGTGTGACCATACGAAAGGACGCTCAGCTGCTCAGATGAGCACGGGGGCTTTTTACTCTCCGAGTTTTTCATAGGTATGCTGAGTACGGCATCCAGCAGCTTGTCCAGGCTTCTGGACCGTTGGTGGCGAATAGTGGCTTCGCTTTGTGGAGTGGGCTGTTCCATCCCACGAGAAAGCGAGGAGGACGGCAAATGTGCATCAGATGCATCGAGCCTCATGGCACCTGCTTATTCCAGCAACGCGAATCTACTACGGCGAGCTCCAGATTTCATCGGACGTGTGTAACCTCCACGCTTCTCTTCGCCCCACACCGGATCTCATATCGCTTTCTTCCCCATACCATGCTCGACTGGGAACACGTCGATGCTTGACTAGAACATCACGCAGTGTTGTGGCCGCTATATCCGGATATGGCATTGCTGACTGGAGTGCTTCGCACGAGGAAGATTCGTTGGATTGTTCAAGTGTGACGGGCTCTGCATCATCCTCTGTCTCAGCCAGTAAACGAGTAGCACAAATCCCTCGTTTGACTCTGGAAATTGATTTTCGGGACACTGCGAACCTAACATGCGCACTTAGTCAGTGAGATCTGGTTCACTTCCCGTATTGAAGAGGACCCCAGGATGAGACAGATATCCTTGACCAGCAATCCGGAAAAGATCCCATCCGGAGACCCCTCCCCGGACCACATCCAGATTTTCTCGCCAGGCCATCCACCATGTCGCTCGCTGCTGCTCGCTCGCCGCCGCCACCCGAGCTATTCGCGTCCACGGACGCGCTGCGTGGGCTCATCGCCCCCCGCAACGTCGCCGCCATGTCACGGCCGATCCCGACCAACGACTGGTGGGGCAATTTGCTCGCGTGGGACGCCCACGCCGGTCGCGACTCGGACCCGATCTTTGCGAATCCGTACGTGTACCAACTCGCGCAGGACAAGCGCGGGCTCTCGGTCGCGTACCTCCACGACTACCGCACGGACGGTCCGCTCAACGAGAACGGCGCGATCAAGTACTACTTCTTCCCGGCCACCGTGAAGAACCTCGTGTTCTCAGCCGCCGAGTGGACATCACCGGGCGTGCAGCTCGAGATTGAATCCTGGGACGACTTGGGCTGCACGTTGCAGTTGGCCGCGAAGGACGCCGCGCGGCCCGCTGGGACGAGTCCCACGCAGCTCATGCGGAGCTATCTGTCGACGGGCAATGCGTTCACGACGCTCGCGTACCGTGGCAATCTTCACGCGACCGTGCAGTCCGAGCAGAGCATCCTCACGGTCAATGGTGCGCAGTACCAGGAAGGAGGAGAGGTGGAAACGGACGCGTCGTCGGCCGTCGAGCTCGTGCTCAACAACGGCCACAAGTGGGTCGTGTTCTTCTACCCGGACGCGAAAGCTGATGGCCTCCCGGGGGTGGCGCCGCAAAAGACACGCGTGCAAATGCGAGGCAATGCGCTGACGACGACGCACCCATTCGACGGTATCGTTCAGTCTGCGTACGTGTCCTCCCAGGCGTCGCGACAGCAGGATCCCGACGAGGAGCGCAAGGTGCTGGCCCTGTACCGAGCTGTCGCGGGCGTGTACCCCACTGGTGCCAAGGTGTTCACGGAGGAAGACGGAGAGGCGTTTGGGTTTAACTGGGAACTCAAGAGTGCAAAGGGGACGACGCCCGACACGTGCTCAGCCGATTCGTTCTTGCATTTCGCGTTGACGCATCTGCTGGTCATGGCCGACTCGACGTACGTGATCCGCAAACCCGAGCTCACGCTCTGGTCCCACACGCGTGGCCCCATGCAGGCATACACGCTACGGGGAGGGGCGAACAAGTGGCGATTTGTCACCCCCAAGGCCACAAGCGACGCGGTCAATGCGCAGGCGACCGAGTTGAGCCCAGTCGGTGCTCACATTCCTGGTCACGTCGTACAGAAGCTGGGGCTCGTAGAGGTCGTCACCCAAGAGATTCTTCACACGGACTGGAGTCGCGATCTTCCCCATGAAGGCAGCTACTACTTTAAGGGTAAGGCGCTCCAGAAGTTTGCGACGATGGTGCTTGTGGCCAAGAACCTGAGTACGACGACGAACCCGGAGCTGCAGCCGGTGTTTGAGCAGGGCCTCACAAAGCTGCGGGCTCTGCTGAAGGGTTTCGCGAAGAACCAAGCCGCTTACCCGCTCGTGTACGACACTGTGTACAACGGAATCATTTCGAGCGAAGCAATCAAAAAGCACGACATCAATGTGGATTTTGGAAATGCCGTGTACAACGATCACCACTACCATTACGGATACCTCATCACGGCCGCTGCAATGCTGCTCTCCCTCGATGGGCAGACTACCACGGCTGACCACAAACCAGAAGATTATGCTGAGCTTCGTGTGTTCGTCGAGACGCTGATTCGCGATGTCGTCACCACCGACCCCGATGACGCGTTCTTCCCTCGCTTCCGATTGTTCAATTGGTTCTTGGGCCACTCGTACTCTCATGGTGTGACGCCGATGGCGGACGGTAAGGACGAAGAAAGCACGTCGGAAGAGGTGAATTTCTTGTATGGACTTGCTCTCTACGGTCGTGTGACGCACCAAAAGTCGATCGAGAACCTCGCCAAGTTGATGCTCAAGGTCAACGCTCTTGCGATCGAGACCTACTTTCTGATTTCGGACGACCGTATCGGTACGATCCACCCCGCGTCATTTGGCAAGAACAAAGTCACCGGCATTTGCTTTGACAACAAGTGCGACTACGCGACGTGGTTCAACCCGGCGAGAGAGTGCATTCACGGCATTCAGATGATTCCGGTGTCGCCCATGCTAGACGTCGTGCGAACCCCGAGCTTCATCAGAGAAGAGTGGGACCAGATCTTGGCGAACCTGGATTGCATCAAGAACTGGGAGGCCCACGGGTCTGGGTGGACGTCGCTGTTGTACTCGAATGCAGCCGTGCTCATCCCTGAAAAAGCAAGCGAGGTGCTCTCGAAATGCCCGATGGATGATGGTTTGAGCCGTGCATGGGCGCTGTATATGGCCGCCTCCAAGATGCAGCACTAATAACCGAACGCTTTCTACCCGGACGCAATCGCTTGCAGAAGCGATTGTGCAAGCTGCCGAACGGGAGAGGGCTTAAGCGGTGTCGAATCACGCAGGTTTCGTAATCCTCTATAATCACAAATTGTCAAAGTGAACAAACAACCAGTAGTCAGAGATAGATAACAAGGATTACGTACGTCGCGATCGATTGCTGTGAGTCGCCACTGCTTGAGATGTTGTGCCAGAACCATGTGACTTTGCCGATCAGAGCGCCCAGTAGCTTGAGCGCATTCATGCAAACCTGTCCACAGGTATCACATGAGAGTAGGGATCGAATGGACACGACTCGCGCAATAGCTCACCAAATCATCGACGTTCTCGATGTCCTTCAGTATCTGCAAGACTGCTCCAATGCTACCGTTGACAACCTCCATTGAGGAACGATCATCCATTGCGAGCGATGGGCCAGCCTTGAAAATGAAAGAAAAAATGATCTGGTCACGGAATGAAGCCAAAAGTTCATATCCGCACCAATGAAATGCCAACAACCTTGTTCACGTACCTGCAAGCATCCGGCGAACACTGATGGTGGGAGATGCTGCATTGATGGAAGCAGCTTCGCTCGGAGCACGCGGTCTTGGAAATTCAGTACACCACCAGAATCCAACTTCGCCAGAGCACTGCAACACACAGGTCAGATCACCAAAGGCGATAGCGCAATCACGTTGAAGCGTACCTCAGCATAACGTTACAGCAACAAACCCGCAGCTGCGTCTCCGAAAACTGGTTGCTGCCTGCGTTATCAGATGCAGTTCTTCTCCAATTCTGGAACAGGGATTGACGGCCAAACTCATCGTCACAAAATGGCGATACAGACTGAGCTGACCTTGGTGAGACCCCATGAACTATCAACTCGACGAGCACGTCTTCGACAGCCGCAACTTCTACCTTGTTGTGAGGATTGTCGGCTGAGTCCATGGAGTTGATGAAGAGCAAGGAGAGACATTCAATAGTTCCCATTTGCAAGTCCACGAGCGGGGATTTCTCAGCCGAAAACGCCTCGCTTGGTGCACATGGAATGGCGAGCACTGTGAGCAAGACGCACATTGCCTTCGCCAGCAACCCCGAATTCATTACGCTAGCTGATTCGTCCGTGAAGATGAGGTTGAGATAGTACACCAGCAGCTTCGCCGTTACAAATCCACCACCATTGAGAGGAATTCCTTCCACCGCGAGCGATTTGGCGAGCGCCGTCGGCATCTCTTGCTCAGCCAAGAATCCAACTAGCTGGTCGAGTACGCGTGGGAGGAGTTGATCGGCTGGTAGTTTGGTGAGCAGCTCAACCGATAACATCTTGACTTCTTTAAACTCGAGCGGATCCAGCAACTGCTTCCACAACTCTTGCGCAAGATCTGACAGGCACCCCAATCCAGGATTGTGGACGTCTCGAATACCACCCTACGTTGTCAATTGAATTCATCAGCATTTGTTGAGAACATTGAGATACGACGTTGGTGAACTTACCCATAGATTGTTGGGGGTCTTGTTGTGAAGCGTAGTAAAAGCAGAACGAGGAATCACACGGAGTACTAGATTTGGTGCGAGTCGAGCAAACAGTAAGTGCTCTACAGCGCGAGACGAGTGCGAGGAAGAGTCTTCGAGCAGGTCGTCACTGAGCTTCTCGAGATTCTATGGTTCATGCACAGGTATTTTGTCAGTTCCTCATACTAGTATCAAAGAGTCTCCAAACGCGTAATTCTCACCTTTATGTGAGTGGTCACAATAGGAAGAACTTCGGCTAGCCCTTCATCAAACCACCCCAGCAGAGAAACCTCTCGTAGCCATGTTACAAGAACTGAATTCCTTGGCGAGCCAACTATTTTCTCGACGAAGACCATGAGGATTGCTATCCGAGCATCTTGGCTTATCTTGATACACCAGCCCTCTCGCGATCTGGACAGGATCGACGCTTGAGCATGATCGTTGTGTGAGTTTCGACCTGATGGGATCTCAAAATGCCCTGGGTTTGTGACTGGAGATTGAGTGGGTGCTCCATGACAGAGGGTATCCACTAGCGTACTCGCCAGCTCTTTCGTAAGTGCTTGACTACCCGAACCACGCTGGAAAATCATTGCCACGAGATGTCCGGTGGTAGCCGAATCAAATCGTGAGAGCCATGCTGAGACGATGAACTGGAGACAGTAAACAAGGTCGAGTTTGGTAATCATAGAGCCCGCAAGCAGGCGGATTCGCTTGTCAGAGTGGTCTTCCAAGGATTGCAATACAGCTTTCGTCGTCTCTCGAAGCCATAAGGTTTGCATCGCTTCATCGAACGTGGGTGTGGACTTGTATGAATCCAACGCGTGATTGGTTATCATTAACCAAAACACAGTAGTAGCAATATCTTCGCTGCAATATTTGTCATGAATGGGAACACCGGCTCGGAGACACAGCTCAGCAATCAGGGTCGCAGTCTCATCACCCAACTCGCTAAGTGACGATGTGTGTCGCTGGATCATTGATACGAAGGCTTCAACTTCAACTCGAGATAACAGCAGTGCAGCTTGATTTTCAGTTTCACCCCCATTGCTTCGTCCAAGAAGAAGACGCTGGAGGACTTCGACAGAGATGGCCTTCGTCGTTGGTGCTGAACAAAGTACTGACAAGGCAATCAACAGCTTTCCTCGGACTGCTGATGTATGCAGTATGTCTGCAGGACTCTCAGCACCACTTCCCAAAAGCACGCAGAGTTGACGAAGACGCGCGACTGCCGTGTGCTGCACCCGTCTGATGTTGACAATCTTGCTGTCTACACACACGAGCTCATACAGCTCGTTCGTAACTTGCGCGGCGACGTCTACGACTCGCTTCTTCACTGCAAGAACACAATCACTTCGAACACACAACCACAACGCCGTCGCATTCCAATGCCACTTGATCATCTCGACAACGTCGGATGAGCAATCAATATCGTGCATGGCCACGAGCGAGTTGAGCTGTCGTGCAGCCATAACTAGCCATGTTCGTCGTACGGACAAAGCATTCCATTGCGTGAACGTAGACAGTGCGAACTGCATAGACGCCTGCGAGTGCATATACCCTATCAATCACCAAACAGCACCTCACTCAAATTTCCCATGGACGCTCGCACTCACCACGACCCGTTGTATCGTTGATCCTGCCGCGAGACACAGCACTGCGAAGAGAGCATCGAGTGCGGCGACCCCGAGCTTGGACGCCTTCGTCCCTGTAACGGTCTGCACCGTACCGCTTTGCACAGCGACGACCAGAGCATCCAGAAGCTCGGACCAATCGCCGTTTGACACGTTCCAGTCACGACTCCCTCGACGACAGCGTTGCGCGAGTTCAAAAATCACCAAACAAGCCGTCAACTGGCTCGTCTTATCCTCGCGGAGCACGCCACCGAGTGCGTCGTGGACCACGGCACGAAAGGAACCCGAGCTGTGGCAAAGCATCCACTCGAGCAGCACGAGCCGCTTCTTGGACTGCGGCGTCCAGATACACAGGTTGCGCTTGGTGGACACACACTCGCTCACACTCTGGGTCGCCAACGCGCGGGCCAACGCACGCAACAGGTTGCTACCGCCACAGCACGATGGTCAAGACCGTCTTTCAATTGAACGTCCTGATCATTGAAGGACGTACCGAGCGGCAGTGCGATCGCTTGCAGGTGCAACGTCGTCATCGGCAACTCGAATCGCTCGGTCGACGGCGTCCACCACACAGCTCAGGTTGCTGATGTGGCGGTGGTCGGACAGCGAGAGTACGCGTGCTGTCTTCACAGTCTCGCGCGTTGTGTGGTGCAAGATCGCAGCCTCCATCTTCACATCCAGACACAGCAATCATCAGCCCGTGTACACACCGTCAAACGATCCGGTGCTCCACGTACGTGGG
The DNA here is from genome assembly GCA_023336035.1 of Pythium plurisporium. NCBI lineage: Eukaryota > Oomycota > Peronosporomycetes > Pythiales > Pythiaceae > Pythium > Pythium plurisporium. Next base: position 9,578 of record JAADVY010000916.1, read on the forward strand.
TCTCGTCGCTCCGTGGGTCCGCGACAAGCCGCAAAAGCCGGCCGAGGCTCGAGCGTGCACCTCCTCGTTGTGGTTCACCATCTAACGGTGCGCCATTCGCCTTCACAGTCGTGCGCAGCGCACGCATCGCGACGCCTTTATTTGCATCGCTTCCCTCCATTTCTCTTTTGATCTGGATTACGAGTATACGTTCATGAAGGTCTTCTAATACAAACATATAGAGACCTTGAATATAAGCCCCTCGACCTGTGGGCAATGACCGTGATGGAGCGAGGATGGCTGGCGGATGGCTCGCCTGTGCATAAGAAGATAAAGCCGATTGGCGTGCGCAACCTAGGAAGAGGGGGATACGTTAAGACTCTATTCCTTAAACTCGAGCATCGTGCGCGACACGAGCAGCGCCATATCGTAGAAAGAGGACACCGCGACGCGCAGTAAGCGGATCTCGGTCGCCTCAAAATGGCTGGTATCATGGACACAAGCGCATCAGTTAGAACGATCGTTTACGCGAGTCCTCTCTTTCCAATGACGGTGTACGTACACGACGAGGTTCGAGCCGCTGACAGACAGCGTGCGGTGAATCTTCTCGGGTTGGAGCTCTTCGTCCACTTGAATGGTCAACATCGCGTGCTGGGCGTCTTGCGGCTCTGGGAAGCTTAGACTGATCTCGCTATACATCCAAGCCAGCACATCCACATGGCATCTAGAGAGTGAGGCTCTGATGCAGTAGGTCGCCGACGAGAGCGAGCGTACGTACCATTCATACGGATGCGACGCACTCATGTTGGTCGAGGTTGCGTAATTGTGCTGGGGTCTCAAGTGGATAAGAGCTTTAGAAACTAGTTTCTATATGAACTCCCATCTGCAAAACTCAGAAATTCCATCACTGCCCTCGGCTTTTGGCCACTCGTACATGCGTCTTCGCAAGGGCCATTTTGTTAGATGATGAGGTCACGCAAAATACGCCCCGTCGTGAAGTTCTTGTACAGTACTAGAAAGAGCGCTCTACGCGGCGGTGAGAGCTGAACCAGTCATGCTAACACGATCCATTGCAGCTGTCAGGTATCCTTGGTTCCATCAAAAACGATGGCTCTTCGTGACAGTGTACTGCTGACCGTACAGGACGGTGCTTGATGCATGCGCAATGTGTCTGCGTTGAGAAAACGTTCACACGATCGTGGGCGAATCCACGAACAGGGCCCACAGAGAGCGACTGAAGTCTCGACTGTTCGATCACAAATATTTAGACTCGCGGCCACAGTCATTGTCGAGTGGCTCAATTATACCCATAGAGAACCGTCAGTCATGCATCACCTCATGTTCACCACAGCACAAGTAGGATCTGGAGGGAAGAACGCTCTTACTAATGCTACCATACGAGTGAACTCAATTGACCGTCTCCCGGAGCACGAGTCCACCACGTGCAATTGCACATCGGAGCAACGACGTTGCTCCGATGAGTGGAGGTACAACCCATGAAGCGCACGCTTCATGGAGCGGATGAGACCATCCAGCACTGATGGTTACCATATTGTTGAATGTAGCCATGCGCACAGCAACGGCCTGATCTGTATTCCTCATTTGATTGGTCTAAAAGTATTCGTTTTTAACCAATTGTAATTTCTTCAACAAACTTTCACTTCACTATTGGATGGCTTCACACGGGGTTCATGTCCACAAACAGCAGGTGGTGGTTGACCCGTCACCTGCACAGTGGGACTTTGCGGTTTCTTTCCATGTAACTTACGAGTGGCCTGGCACATAATCAACTAACAAAGTACAGCGTTTGTTTTGACAGTTGTTGCGGCTGACCACCC
>JAADVY010000917.1:0-11371 GCA_023336035.1 Pythium plurisporium
GCGACGGCGACCAAGCTTGCAGACGTGGCCCACAAGACCGTGGCCACGGGGCTCATTCTCACCACGCTCTTCGGCCTCGCGGACGTCACGCGTGGCTTCAGCGTGCTCGTGCAGCGCAACATCGATCGGAAAAACGCGGCCGCGCAGCAGTCCACGCCACCGTCGACGCACGAGACCGGCGCGGCGTCTAGCGAGCAGTGAGAATTTGGAACTCCTTCATTCGACGTCGACGTGCTCGTTCCCGACCCAAGGGTGTATCACTAAAATTTGCAATAGACCACGAACGATTTGGGACAACCGGATGTGTGTGTGTTTTTTACAGCCACGGCGCCCAGCCCGGGAAGAGTGCGCAGAGATTCCGCGGGTCCTGGGCGGCGCTGATGAGCTGCTTGACTTGGCCTTCGATACTCAACGCGTTGCCGTTCGGGTCTTCGTATCCTTCCAGCTTTTGCTTGACGCGGATAAGCGCGCGTGCGGCCGCGTCGTTGTTGGCGCCAGCGACTCCACCGGCGGACGAGTCGTCGTCCGTCTCGCTGCTGCGGCTGCCCGTGACGCTCGTGGTGTTGCCTTCCTCTTGGATCTTCAAGGCCTTCAGTGGCGACAGCGTCCACCGATACAGTGGGTCGTGGACAAAGACCTCGAGAATCGTCACGACCGACGCACTCTTCTTGCGCAAAAGCTGCAACGTGGCTTCGCAGCATCGCGTGAACACCCCATCGACGCCAGAGACACCCATGCCATCGACTAAGTCACGCGTGAGTCGGAACGGGACTGTCTCGGGCGTGAACAGCGCCATGCCTTGGTCAAACACGACGCCAAAGTCAATGTGCACAAGCTCGGCCGTCTCTTCGTGGATCAGAATGTTTTGCGAGTGGCGATCGCCAATACCCAGAATATACCCGACGATCGATGTCACGGCTGCGCTTTGCACATACGAGAGGCGGCGCTTGTACCACATTGCTGCATCGGGAAACTTCTCGAGGAAAAAATGGTGAAACACAGGCGTAAAGTTGGCCTGGATCGTTTGGAACGCAGCATACTTGTCGGGCTGGTTCTTCAAGTAGGTTCGACAGTCTATGTGCTTCCATTCGTGTGGGTGATACCGCTCGTGTGCTGACAGGCGCTTACCAGTCCGGCTCACCAGGTATGCACCCCATGGAATGGTACTATCGACCCACTCGAGCACACCAGCGATCGGAGACAGCGGCACGACTTTGTACGTACGCAACCGCAGATTGCGCTTGCGTGTATTGGAGTCGTCCTTCAGGAACTGGTTGACCGTGTCAAACACCTGCTCAATCACGAGGTCTTGGCGAATATCGTCCTTACCCTTCACAAGCTGCTTGAACCGCCTGCCGTCGGACCCGAAACAATAAATGATCTTCGGTCGATGAATGCCACTATCCGTGATCGAGAACATGGGATCGAAAGACAGCATACGGCTCACACCAGAATAATCCATATCGGGACGGGGAGAAATTGAACTTGTGAGTACGGCGGGCGTAGCTGCACGATTAGCGCCCGATGCTGCTCCTGTTCGGCGCGAGCGCTCACGAAGACACTGGTCAAACGGAATCATGTTACCTCCAAGTGTCGAGATCTTGACGTCTCCCAAAGGGATCTTCTTGCCGAGCTTGTGGTACTCGCGTGTGTCAAAGAGCGCGAGCTGGATGTATGCGTTCGACAAAACATCCAGCGACTCCAGCAATTCGCGTTGTGTTCCCTTGCGGAGCTTCTCAATATACTTCTTCGCTCCCTCTGACTTGGCATCACCGACGTTTGTGCGGAACTCAACAGCACCTTTCCCTTCTACATCGCCGCTATTCTTGAGCGCAACAAGCTGGACAAGTGCGTGGTGGGGATGCTGCTCACACAGCTTGATCACCATGGCGCTCAGCACACGCTCAAAAAGAGCTGCGTCGTCACTGTCCGTACGCGTCGACTGCCCCGAGGACAACGAGCTGCCAACGCGAGAGATGATTTGATACGACAAGGGAACAAACTTGTACGACGGCACAGAGTCGACGATCTCTTTCAAAATGCGATTGACACTCGGCTTGAGCTGGTTACTGAACCAGAGAGACAAGACGCGAAACACAACAGCAAGTTCCGACTTGGCCGATAGCACCAGTGCTCTCCCAAAGCTCCGAAGAGCACCTCCCAGGAACTGATCTACAGAAGCTTCGATTTTCGTTCGCTCTTCGTAATCATACTGAACCTCCTTGTTCAGGGCGTGGATATGCGCTCGATTGTCGTGTTGCTTTGCTTCATTCATCGCTAGGCATTCCGCGAGTTCGCGTTGGCGAGCCTCAGCGACACGTTTTCCAGCAAGCCATTCACGAGAATTGACTCGAGCTGCAACTTGCTGGTACATTTCAGCCATGTATTCGGCAAGAGCCACGTGCGCTCTCGCAGCGTGCTGAGCATCAGATGGCGTTTCATGTAGCTCATTCCCACTCATAGCATCAACCACATCTGCCGCTTTCTGCAGGTAATCTTGAATAATCACTTGTGAGTTCTCTGATCGCTGCGACGCAATCCACTTCCCAGTCATTGTCAGCGATGCGACATACAGCATCTTCAAGCTGCTGTCGACATGCTGATCCTCTTGGTGGATCCTTGCTTCCAATTCAGACTGAAGTTGTTTTGCAACCCAGATCGCACTTCGTGTTTCGCGCTGACTCCAGAGAAGCTTCGCACGTTCCATCTTCCAATTGGCCTCGTCCAGAACTCGAAGCTCACCACGGCTGTGTAGTTCTTCCAATCTCATGTGAGCTTTGTACGCGACAGCAAGTCTCCCAGCTTGCCGACTGAGTGTAGACAACGATAGATATGTGCTAGCAAGTGTGTTCGCACGCTCGGGTAAGTCGACCAACTGAGCTAGAACTTCCTCGAGTGCAATTAATCCATGATTTGCGTCAAACATGCTCTTGCTTTGAGCACAGTGCTTCGTCCGCCATTGCACGAATAGTCGAGGAAGCTTGCTCACGTTTCCTTCTTCCATAGCTGCAGCACATTCTTCAATCTCGTTGATTGATTGGAGATGCACTAGAGCCTCGATAGATTCTTGTGTGCATTCCAAACCAAAGAGGCTTGTTTGTGCGGTCATGAGAATCTGTTGTTTTGCAGATGCCGTCAGCTGCTTGACCTGTCGGGTGTCTTTGTGCGCCAACGCCTTCAGTGAATGGTAAACAGTCCGTTGATGCATGTATGGTGACACCTTGCCATCGAGTTGACTGGATCCTGTGAAAGTTGAAAATCCACCTCCCTCCACAGAATCCCATTGCAAACTCTTCCATGCCAACTCAAATCGATGCTCTTGAATGTTTGGCGTGTTGGGGCCTTTTCCTGCAATGGCCTGCAGTCGTCGCAATAACATGTGTTCATAGCCAAGATGGTTCAATGCATTCAGCGACCCTTCGAGAATTTGCATGTTGGATGAGCCTCGATCGAACTGGAGGGCAACATCGTACAATGGAAGAACTTGTGCATAGTTGCCTTCTCGATTGTACGCAACCATTTGTGAGTCAAAAGTTCGGCCATCGTTCACTCCATAGATGCCGTCCGCGTCATCATCCAAGTTGTAAGCATCAACAAGAATCCGACGGACTCTCCTGTCATCGTCGTTAATCGCCGACATGGCCGCTGTAGATGACGACAACGATGGGAGGGAGCCCCCGTGGTGGTCTTCAAGCCACATTTCAACGTACTGCATTGCCGAAAACGGCATCTTAACACGTATTGCTGCTTCGGCGAGTTCAAGTAGATCAACATCGACCAGGCACGAGTAAGCTAAGCGATTGGCGGAGTTGGTGGTCTCAGTAGCACCAGCGTTGCGACCTTGGTTGAGCTGAGCCGGGCTTGTAGTGGCGTTGGCTGACGCCCTCTTGCTTGGGGTAGCTACCTTCCCGTTTACCCTCTGTCCGTTGGTTTCAATAAACAATGCCTTCTCAGTCTCGCGTAAAAAGTTGACCGTGTGTACAATGATCTGTACTACACGTCCTTCTGGTACATCTGCTGATGAGGAGGATACGATTTCTCGAATGCATTCATTGACAATTGTCGCGATCTTCGGTTCTCGTCTAGAGTTCTTGAGAATCGCCCACAAGACATAAGGGAACATGAATATTGCAAGATCAGTGCGAACACGAGCCATGGGGGCGCATGCTCGAAGAACACGATCGATGCTCAGCTCGGCCATCGCCTCTGTAAGAGGACCAATCCATCTATCAAACGATATCGACTTGTGTGCGCGCCACAGAGCTCGAAGGTTTGATAAGTTTAGTGCCGTCGACTGGGAGCCGGTCTCAACGACGAAAGACGATGCCAGCGACCACTTGGACGATGACGTTTGAACGAATGCCTCGAGAAAAAGCTTCAGTTCCTGGTCCTTTGATCTCGCGAGCGCTTTCACGCCTTCGTCAAGACGCAGAACCTTCTTGATCGCGTTGAGAGCATCATGTATGATCTCCGAGCTGACATGGCCATTTGTTCCGCTCTCGAACATCACGGAACTCAGGTAGCGTAAAACATGCTCGTACATCTCCATCTGGAATGTTGACTTCGTTTCGCGCAGTGATCCGCGTCGGAAATGGCGTTGGTACAGTCGGTTGAGTTCCTGATCATTTTGACCAGGGCTAAGGTCGAAGTCGCTTGTGTCCCAAGCCCCAACTTTGCCGAGAGTATCCGCGAGCGTTAGGAGAACACTGTTCGGAACATCGAGCTGAGCTGATCCACACTGCGTGCTGAGATTGAAGAGCGTTCGTGTTAGCTTCGCCAATACAGCCTTGTTCGCTGCTGCAGTTTCAGTCTTGTCTTCACTGGTAACGTCTTCGCCTGGTCTGATGCGAATACCTTCTTGAAGAGTGCGAATATGATCGCACAGGAGCTGCAATTGGGAGCCCACTCCAGCTGCGCTATTGGACTCGATTTTGTGCCTGTCCGTCGCTTCTCCATTTCCAATCGCAAACGTTCGCGGCTGATAAAATCGCTCACCAACTTGGTTTGCCCGCTGCACGAATCTCTCGATTTCGTTGATTGCAGTTTGAGTCTCCTTGTCAGCAGAAGTCGGCGCCAAACTGTCGCTCTTCGAGTTTTCAAGGGACTTTCGTCGATCGGTGGACGAGTCGCGGGAAGTCTTCCCAGTAGATGTCAATAGTATAGAGTTGAGTCTGTCAAGGCACCCGGAAACTCCATTGGGGACCAGTTCTACATCAACCATGAACTTGCCGAGGCCGGTCGCCATATTGTTGCAGATGGCAAAAATGACCCATTCGAAATTCGCCTTGTCGTCACTGTCGAGCGTGGTTGAATCTGTCGCTTGACTAGAACAAACCAAAATGACCGCTATCTCTCGAACGACAAAATTAAGATACTTGCCAAATGCTTCGGTACAGTTCTTCATGAAGTGATCGCAAATGTCTCGAATTGTGAGTGCAAGTTTACGGGATGCATGCTTGCTTCTCCGTTTTACGATCTTCACAGTCTCGAACAGCACATGGAGGAGTAGGTGCTGGAAAACAGCACTATTTGGGACATTAGAGTCCGAAATGGCGTCTTTGACTTCCGTCACGAACACACACAGACACTCAACTGCACAAGATGCCAGCGGCTCGAAGTTCGCAGTCTGAAGAAGCAATTCGTGGAACTCAGACAGGAGCTCTGCCAGATTCATCCGTCCCCAATCAAAGCCTGAATATTTTTCTTTCATGGCCTTCATCGCGTGGACCCACAGCTCGCCTCCACTCAGCAATGACGAGCTTTCCAGTGCTGGTGCGTGGATGCTGCCGACAATGTCCCACACAGAGAACCTCACCATCTTCATCACCACGTGCCCCAAATGAGACAGAGTCAACGAATATGTACTTGCCCTGTCTTCTGCGATCGACAACATTTGAGCCCCGATAGCCTCCACAGCAGCTCCATCTACCGAAGAAGAAGACGCAGACTCGAGCACAAAAGCAAGCGCAAAGAGATCCGTGATCAGCTGCTCTTGTACAAACGTTGATAGCTGGTTTTTTCGTGAGTCCGGAAGTTCCGATCGCGATTCTGAGTACGAATACAGCAGACGCCAAGCCAACTCGTGGATTAACGGAAACCCTGTACTGTCAGTAGCACCTCTGTCGTTGACGACATCATAAACCATAGCGGACGGCATGATCATATCGATATGAGCAGAAAGTATCCCTGCCGGTGCTGTCGGTATGGCTTCTGTTGTTCGATCAAACAACAACATCGTGGGAAACGAGTCGAGTAAATCCTTCGCGTCAACGTGACCGGCTTCCGTAATCTGTTTCCGTTGCTCTTCAGTTGCAAAAAAGGAGACGCCACCAGCTGCAATTTTCAAGTGGTGAGACCACAGGAAGCTGAAATGGTCGGAAACCATTCGCCCAACGGAGGGATAGTTGTACCATTCCGCGATTTCGCTGAGCCAGTCCCTCAGCAAGTCTGTCCGTGAGCACAATTCAGCATTCTTGGACACTGCAAGTCGCATGAAGATGAGAAGAACCTTCGGCACCACAGACGGATTTGAGCAGGCACAAACGTAGAGCGTGGCAATTGCGACCACACAGCTCTCAGCCGTGCACGAATAGTCAGACGGTATGGTTCGACCACTCTTACCATCAAGAGTTCGGACACTGGGCGGCAGACACTGAGACAGAACTTCAAACACATCACGAAAAACTTGATCGCCGCCATCCGGATACATGTAAAAAAGGGTCTGACAAGCTCGCACAGCCGCGAAGCGCACTACCATAACGGTGTCTTGCAGACTTGTCATGGTCGTGTCAATGAAATCGCTAAATGCATCTGCATCAAGACGGAAAAAGACCTCCAACGTTGCTAGTTCAGCGCACCGAACAGCGAGAAGTTGATCCCGCACGGATAACTGTCTTCCCACGTTGATCAATGTTCGCGCCGTTGACAACAAAAGCTCAGGCACCTCTTCTTTGTGAAATTGTTTTCGGCGCTCATGCATCAGTGCACATCGGCGCAGTACTCCCAATATATCAGCGTCCAAAATGGATGCTGCGATTGGGTTCCCATTGCTTCCTCCTCGACGAATTCCACGTGCGACTTCTTCATCAACAGCCTCAAGGATCTTCGCAATAACTTCAAGACTCTCACACCCACAAATTCCGCACAGCATTGAAGCAACGGCGACGAGGAAATCTGGAGTGAATTCGAGCTCCAGCACATACTTTCGCACAGCTTTGACACCACTTTCCTTCTTCAGAAGAAGAATGATGCGTAGCGACCACAAGCTCAAAATTTTCGTCGCATGAGTAGCACGAAATGTTGGTTTTGAAGTCGGCACCACAGGATTACTGCCACGCATAAAATCGAGCATGAGAACCACCAACGAAGATTGAGATCCACCAGGCTTACACACGTATGTACCTCAAATCGTCATCATCCACATCAACTGTGGTGCTGAGAATCGCGCGGGTACTCTTCGACTGGGACTGATGAGATTCCCAATCCCAACTGCCACACCCCGCGGAACCGATATTTGCTGATGAGAACGATCGTGACGTCATCGTAATGTCTTCTCTTGACATTGCAGCACTTGTTTGGCTTGAATTCGAATGGCCATTGCCAGAGCCATCATCGATCATCATTAGTTCCAATGATGCTTCAACCGCTGCAACAATTTTTCGAATTGCTGGACGCAGCTCCGACGGAATGCGTAGATCGATTGGATCAGCACACGGGTGGTTCACGTTTACCAGACTTGATGTTCCTTGCACAATCAAAATGAATGATTGAAAATCAACAATGAGCTGAGTAAGAATCGTGGTCGCCATCGTCGATTGTCGAGCTTGGTCAATCGTTGCAGCTGTGAAATGACTCGCTAGCACCATCAGGGACTTTTGCAGCAACATGCAGATGGAGTTCAGTTTGTCTTTGTGGTCGTCCCGTGAGTCAAGTGCTGCTGCGTCTTTTGTTTGTCCGTACGCGGACGCGAGCGTGAGAGCAACCTACACAATCAAAGCAACATTAAACGTCACCTTCCACAAAAAAGAATATAGTGAGCATGCCTACCATCATGACTGACTTGAAGTAGCAGAACAACTTGGGGGAATCCGTCTCGACAGAACTGATCTTGCCTGACAGATCATCCACAAGCTGGTTCAACTTGGCGAGGATTTCAAGTTTTGATGCCTCGACTGCATCAATAGAAGCCGTAGCCAAGACATCCTCTCGCTCACCCACAGAATACACCAAACGCCTTATGACAGACGCTGGCGAATGTGCCCAGTCTGTTACACTGCGTCGACTAAGTCGAAGCGGGATGTGCAGAGGGCTGAGGCCGTTTGAAATCTCCCATTCTTCTCGTCGTTGCCTTGTTGGTTTACACACTGCACCCGTCAGTTGGGCAAACTCAACCAGAGAAGAGAATCGATCCGGGTGCGCATGGCCATCGGACACCAAGAACGAGCTCGTGTCCTGTAACCAGGCGAGCCCCCACTCTTGCAATGAAAAATGGACTCCAAAACCGTCCAGTTCCTCGCCAACGCCGCCGTCACCTTTGAAATCACCTGCTACGGAAAGCGCTTGAAGAAGTGACGGTTCCATCTGACGGCACATGAATGCGTTGGAGAGGATCGGTTGAGGTGGAATGCCGAGGAAATTCAGCAGAGCTATTCCAATGACTACCGGATTGGCATCTTGTGGTGAGAAGTGATCCTCCCAACTCGCGTCCATCGGTTTGCTCTCTTCGAAAAGCACAAGGGATTGAATGTGTTCGAATATCGAAGACAATACCTTGGATCGTACAGATTGGACTTCACCATCTTGTTGGGACCCACGATCATCCTGGCGCAATTCACCATCTGATGATGGTTGCATGTGCTGGAAAAGGCAACAGAGGAACCCTATCGAACCAGGAGATATGGACGTTGATCCAAGTCTGTACGTCACCGGCGTTGACGACTTGGATGTGTAGATTGACCACAATTGTGAACTTGCGCTTAACATTGATCCGCGATTCACCAGCCGGAAACAAACGCAGCAGTTCAAGACGTTGAACACGAGGTCGCTGACACTATTTCTCACAACGACTACGTGGAGATCAGACGAGTACTGCGATTCCGGTCGAAGTAACGTTTTCCACACCTTGTCCCAGTATTCTTCAAATAGTTCACCCTTCAGATCATGATGAAGTGGTGAAAACATTGCGAGCTGCCACAGCAAGTGAAGTGCGAGGTATTGGAGCTTGCCAACCTCCTTGGACTGTAGCGTATGGGTGACAAACTCCATGATCCCGACAAGATCACCGATGCGTCCATCAACGTAGAATCTGCCGTGGCGACGAAGAACACTGACGAGAACTAGCAGGTTTGCAACTTGACGCCGTTGAAGCATACGCGCTTGCTTTTGATGTTGCGCTTGATGTACAAACTGCTCACGTAGCTGCGACAAAGGTGTACTCGAACTTGCAGAAGACGAGTCGTCGCTCTGGTCGTTGGATAGGATCTGATGCAGCAGTTGTTCCCACGCCATGGGCATTGTGGAATCAAACGACCGTTTGGCGGGCGACGGGGGCACCACGTCGTTGTCAGCATCGTCTTCGTCGTCAGGCTTTGTATTCTTCGATGATTCAACGATCCTTTGCAATAATCGATCGTGAAAGAAGATAATATCCGCCGCACACTTGAACATCGTCGCAGCAAAAGGCTCGAGGGCCACGGTTGCTCCTTCGCTGAGTCCACTCATCGCGGCTGAAGCCGCTCCACCCGTGTTTGCAGATGCGTGAGACGACACAGGCACACTTTGGAGCATCACTGGGTCGAGAAAAATTGCTTGTAGAGCTTTAGCATCCCGTCGTAGCCGTGTTGGATCCAGATCCCCATGCAATTGTAAACTATCAGCGTGGTACTCGAACAATTGCACGTAAAGTGACACAAACTCTGCCAGTTGTGCTCGTTGCCGTTGCCGCGCATACTTGAACGATCTCTTGACATACTGTAGCATAGGGTTGCCGTGCCGAAGCAGCAAGGGGCCGATAAATGTGAAGAATTTTCGCCCCAGACCGGTAACAATCTCGATCATATTCGGTGCGACGTCAGCTTGAGCTGATCTGGAATCGGCCGCTTCGTTTATCGTACCAAACCAACTCGACAGGAAAGGTACCAACATCGGCAGCCAGTCGTGGAGGTCGTAAGGTGCATGCTGCAACACGAGGTGGATCGAGGAGGCGAGCAGCATCAAGTCCGTGGACCCCGGCCCCGGAAACGCACTGTGCGCCACAGCGCCATGGTCGATCGCTGCGAGCGCAAGCTCGATGGCTTCTTGCAACTGCCTCTTCTCCAGCACGGCACAGTACACGCGGTAGCCCACAATCAACTCGATCGACTGCCAGGCCGCCCGTTCCAGGTCACCCATCACACGTCGCACGTTCGCATCTAGCTCCGCACCGTCGCCGCGATTGACCACAAGCAGCGCAAAGTCAAACAGCTGCGCGATGCAGTCGCGTCCATTCGGGTCCAAGTGGAGCATCGGTCCGTCGAGCAAGTGGACGTTGGCAAACTCATTCCGCAGGTTGGCCCACCAATTGAGCTTGGGCGGCTTGGACTTGGTGGTCGCACCGGTCTTGACCTTGCGCTTCTTCGAGACGACCGTCGATCCCGTGAGTGGGTCTACGTTCATGTACCCACAGATCTCTGCACGCACGACGCTGATGAGGCCCGCGAAGAGCAACCCCCACCCACGCCACTTGTGGACCCGCTTGCGGTTCGCGGGAATGGCCATAAACGCCTCGGCATTGGCCACGGCCGCCACTCGGTCCGCGGCCTTGACGGCCGTGCGCAGCGCATTGCAGACGCCACGGAACGCCTTCCACACGCGCTCCGCGTCCTGCGTGGCAGTCTCCATCAACAAGGTTGCCCAGCGAAAATGGGGGAATGACCCAGAGGCAACCTGTATAGGTTCGCATGCGAACTTAGCGAGACGTTTACTTTGGCCCCAGTCCAACAGAAACACCGACGCTATGGGGGTAAGGATGGCTTGCGCTGCGCGTGGCGCTAGAGAGGCGAGGTGCTGATGCGAGGGCGTGTGTGCGTGTGCAGGAGAAGGCGAAGGGCGTCGCAAATGTGCAGCGCCAGACGTGGGACAAAGCCGAGTTTGAGCGGCTCGCTCAGCTGCGCGCGAGTGGCCAACTCGGCGAGGAGACGGCGAGTGTCGTGGAGCAATGCACAATGCGATGCAAAGGATCTAACTGGGGATATGAAACGGTGTGTAGGAAGAGAAAAAGGTTGTCAAGTCGCATCGCCAGGAGTTCAAGGCGGCCGATGAAGGCGCTGCGGGTCCAGCCGGCTCGGCACGCGCGTTCCTCAAGTCGCGCACGGAGCGTGTGACGCTCGATGAA
>JAADVY010000918.1:0-11366 GCA_023336035.1 Pythium plurisporium
ACCATGGATCGGATCTCAAGGGCTGCATGATGGTGAGTCGCACGGAGATGCCGCTAGTGCTCGCGAAGGCCATAGTCCACATGGGACGGCGATCGTGTTCACCACTGCCAAATGATGAGCTTCTGCGCATGTCGCGTGCTGTTTGCGTCGCGGCGAGAATGGTGGTGTCGCGTAATCACTCCGGCAGACATGCACCACGCACGAGGCTCTTTCGATTGAAAACGCTGGCGAGTCGCTGGCGGTGAAATCGTCGGGAACTGCCCGCCTGTCATATGTGCTGCTCACTTCGAGGAGGCCAGCTGCGTTGGATGTGGCGAAACCTTCGATGCTCTTCGCTCTCGGGTATGTTCACGTCCGCCGCCACGATCTTCAACATGGTTCTTCGCGGACGGACAGGTTGGCTAGCATCGTTCTCCATCGTCCACTGGTGGTGCGAAGCCACCTATGATCGCCCAGTCTTGACGATTGCGCTGCTGGGGCATCGGCAAGAGCCACGTAAACTCGAATCCGTTGGTACCGAAGATCACACTCAAATGGCACTCCATTCGGGACGAGGCCTTGGACCCGGTGCGCACGTGCAGTCGGTTGGAAATATTCCCATAGATCGGGTCATCAACGATGCTGTGGATCTCCATGCCAAGCATGATCGCACAGAACAACCCGAACACACAACTGGCGGCAAGCAACCAGACCCCAAGGCGGCCGGGGAATTGGCCCGAGTCGAATCCGCAAAAGGCTACGCCGCCGGTGCACGTCCACCGCTGAAGCAGGATGAGGATGAGCACGTGCACGCTGCTGACCGCCACGTAGAACAGGAAGAGCAGGAAGTACTTCTGGTTGGCGATGCCGACGCAGTTGTTCACCCACGGACTGTCATCAAGCAGAGTGTGAGTATCACTTGACGCTTACGCGCGGATCGAGTAACTGGGAGAGATAAAGAGACGCACCAGTGGTGATCCATGAGCACAACGCAGCGCTCGCACGTGTCACAATGCAGTGCCCTGTGGTTCATCTCATATGAGTGCCAAGCTGATCATCATGTCGCGAGGGATGCTCATGCGATGGGATTGCGTCTCACGCACCTCGTGGGTCGATACATGTTGCAATCATCGCAGAAAATCAGCAGGGAGCCGTCGTCTTCCAAGTTCTCAAACTCGGCCAACGGCATCTCCACGTCCTCCTCCTCGTCGTCGTCGTCTTCGGACTCAACTCTTTCGTCGCCTTGTGCGCCTGTGGTGCGCGAACTGCTTGCATGCAAATCCGCGTGGTTATTTGTCTTGTCCTTTATCGGCACGAAGCCGGGCTCGGTCGTCATCACCATGTAATGCGACCACATGCACATGCCAACGGACACCGTGAGCACGGCGCCCTCGAACATGCCGAAGATCGACCACGTGCCGAGCCAAAACGCCAGTGACATCCACAACGCACACAACGACACGACCATGATGCTCCAAGAGAAGCCCGCGATGGCCATGCCCGCCGGGTCGCGCAGGATCCGCACCGGTCGCCGACGGTGGAGCTCGAGGCATCGCGTGATTGCGAGCATCGTGGAGTGATGAATGCAGGGGGAGGGGTTGCTTGTTACGTAGTGACATAATGGCATTACCCCGGTTCTAGTGACGTATAATGATGTGATTTGCCAGAAAGACACAGATATATTTCAGTATAACAACCAATCACCAGCGATCTGTAGAAAATGTCCATCCCTGTACCATGCTTCAGGTACAGTGAACCCAAGAGTTCAGTGAGTGGGACGCTTGCTGTGTTGGTTCCCCCACAAATCCAGCGTGTTTGTTGGTCTATGGTTTGTTGGTCACTTGTGTGTTGATCTGTTCTCGCCCGTGTCTTTCTCCATCTGAGTCGCTCTGTCAGTCGCGCCCTTGTGTTGTTGGCGCCTGGGTGTTCCGTGGTGTGAAATTCACACTGTGAATTGGTTCTGGCCAACTGGCCGCGTCGCCTGCTGTTCTCCCCACAGAACCGAAAAGCGCCACCTCTCTCCTGCTGGATCCGGCCATATCTCCCTGCCGATCGATGGGACTCGGCTCGCACTACTCGCGCGGCTCGAGCTCTCGGGGGGGCATCGCCATCATGGGCGGCAGCGGCGGCCCCAAGCCCCCGCCGCCGCCCCGCAAGCTGCCGTCCACACTGTCGCTGAGCGACTACGCGTCGTCCCGTACGACGCCCGCAGACCACTCGCGACGCGATCTGATCGTCATCAGCGCCTTCTCGGACGACGCCTACAGCGACGCCGAGCAGCGCCAGTACGGCTTCTACGACCTCGAGCCCGACGGCGCGCTGCGCAGCGGCGGCCAAGTCAGTCTCTTCACGCGACGCCACTTTGGACTCGTGCTCAACTACGCCGGCATTGGGCTGCTCTACGGCGCGCTGCCCGCGACCATCCTGCCGTTCATGAAGTACTACCTCGGCATGGAGAGCTACCAGGTGCAGGCCGCCACAGCGATCGTCAACACGGCCTGGAGCTTCAAGACCTTTGGCGGCATCATCTCGGACAGCTTCCCCATCTACGGCTACCGCCGCAAGTCGTACATGGTGTTTGGCTGGCTGCTCTGCTTTGCGTGCTTGCTGTCGCTCGGATTGTATGAGATGCCCGGCACGTACTTGCAACCCGGCACGCGTGTCGTGCTCAACCCGCAGGCCCCGCAGCAGGGCTGGAAGTACGCACTCACGATGGCCGGCGCGACGTTCGGCTACTTCTTTGTCAACGTCGCGTCCGACGGCTTGGTCGTCGAGCTCGCGCAGCGCGAGCCCATGTACAGCCGCGGCGAGACGCAGACCATCATCTACGCCACGCGGTCGCTGTTCATGACCGCGGCCGATCTCTTCATCGGCGCCGTGTTCAACGACAAGCGGTTCGGCGGCACGTTCACGTGGTCGCTCGACTACAACGTCGTCATGATCATTCTCGCCGTCTGCTCGATCGTGCCGCTGCTCGGCGCGATCTTTTTGCTCGAAGAGAACAAAGAGTTCCCGCAGATCACATTCAAGACACGATGCCGCGACATGTGGCGCATCGCGCAGTCCCGCGCCGTGTGGCAGGTGCTGCTCTTCGAACTCATCGCCGTGTTTTGTCTCGCATTCAGCTCGTCCGCGAGCGTGTCCGTAGCGACCAACTGGGCGCGGGTCGAGCCCTTCCACAAGGGCGTCGCCAACGTCGTCACGGGGCTCGTGTACACGGGCTCGCTGTACATTGTCAAGGTCTACTTGCTGCAAGTCAACTGGGTCCGCGGCTTTTGCTTTGCGACGGTCTGGATCATTTTCATCCGGTTCATCTACGTCTCGAGCACGGTGTTTGACATTGTGCGGAACCAGTTCTTCTGGTTCTACATGCAGACATTCAGTCAGCCAGCACTCGCACTACGGTTCCTGCTTTTCACGTTCCCCATCACGGAAATCGCCGAGGTCGGGTACGAAGGCACGACGTTTGGTCTCGTCACCACGTTCCACAACATGGCGATCCCGCTCGGCACCTCGGCGTACAAGTCGATCAACTCGTACTTCAACATCACGGACAACAAGGTCCACGCGGACACGCCCGAGATCCGCTGGACCGTGTACTACACGTACATGATCTCGTGGGCCGTGCAGCTCTCGAGTCTGCTCTCACTGTTTCTGCTCCCGCGTCAGAAGCTCGAGATGCAGCAGCTACGGTACTACGGCAGCCAGTCGCGTGTTGCTGGCGCGGTTGTGCTCATCTCGCTCGTGCTGATCCTCGTGTACTCGACCACGACGAACGTGCTGTCGCTCTTCCCGTCCACGGCATGTCTCCGCATCGCCGGCGGCAGCGGCTGTCCGAGGGCCTCGTAGTGAGATGCACAAACTCGTCGGTGTCGTGGGCCTGTGCGTGGCGTCGATCCCAGGCTGTAATTTATCATCCATCTTTGTGTGAGCTTCCCGTAATGTCACTGTGTTCCCCACTCGTTTCATAGAGAGCGGAGCCCACTCCCTCGCTTGAATGCCTTGCTGGATCTTGTCGATCTTCTTCTTTCTCACAATTGAAGCCATCCCTTGCTGGAGGAGATGCGACCGACGGCGTTTCTCCGCGACGCCTACTGCGTCGACACGAGCGGCACGCCGTTCGCATCGTCCGCGCAGTGCGCGCAGCTGCTCACGACGCAAGGTGCGATGTGGGACTTTTCTCACACGTCGCAGACGATCGCCGTGCACTGACACCTATGGCGATCGTGTAACGTTAGCTGTCGAGCTGGGCTTCCTCGTGCTGTGCATGCACCGCGTGCTGTCGCTTGTGGGTGCGCGCAGGTTCAAGTCGGTACACGACGCATGCACACGCTCGCTGTTTTATGCACACACGCTGCTCGCGGCGTCGGCCACGCTCGTCAGCGTCGCGCTCGGTGTGCTCGCGTTCCCACTCCACTCCACCGCCGCGCTCGTACGTGGGGCCTTTGCCATTGTGTCGTGGACAGCATCACTGACTGGATCTTGGGGGTGTGTAGGTCCTGTCGGGAGCTGTGTCGGCGGCGACATGGTGGTTCTACTCCGCTCTGCTCTGCCTTGAAAGCTCACGACGTGTGGGGACCTCGCAGATATCCACCGTGGCGATCGCGGTGCTGGGCCTCGTCGAGATGCTTCAGTTGCCGCGCTGGCACGCGCGTGCAACTGACCACCGAGTCCACATGGTCGTCGTCCTGCAGCACACGCGAGTCGCGCTCACCTGCGGCATCGCATTCTTGGCCCTGATCGTCGCAGCGGCCGCTGCTCCCATTGTAGACCCGAGCAAGAGCTCGAGCGCCAGTGCATTCGACCGTGCCAGCTTCCTCTCACGTATATCGTACCATTGGATCTCACCTCTCATCAGCATTGGCAAAGAGAGGCGTCTGGAGATTGAGGATGTTCCCGAGCTACCCATAAAGGACGCGACCTCCTCTGCGGCTCGACGTTTTCAGCATGCACTCGACAGAGAACTGGATCTGCCCGTCGACGAATCGTCTTTTCTCCGGCTGCTGCGTCGACTGTATGCGCGGGAGATCGTGGTGTTTGCTCTCTGGTCTACCGCCAACAAGCTCATCGGTCTCGCGAGCCCTCTACTGATCAAGCTCTTCCTCGATTGGGCCGAACAGCAACCCTCGCCCGATCTCAGCACGGGGTACCAGCTCGCATTTGCGATGGTCGTGAGATCGCTGGTGGCGTCCGTGTCGGGAACGCAGTACTCGCTCGCCTGGAAACGCTTTGATCTCCGCGTTCGCGCCGGTCTCATCGCCGCGATCTACGACCGCACGATGCGCGTGAGTGCTCGTGCAAAGCAGCAAATGGGCGGCGTCGGCCACATCTCCAATCTCGTGTCGGTGGACGTCGGTCGATTGGTGGGGATGCCGGGCACAGTCTTTGATATGTTTTTGATTCCGCTGGAGATCGTGTTCTCACTCGTACTTCTCGCCCACGAAGTCAAGTACGCGTTTGTAGGCGGCGTCATCGTGCTCGCGTGTATGCTCCCCATCCAGACTGCCCTTGGGGGGAAGATCCAATCCGTCACGAAGCAAATGCTCGTGTTTCGTGACAAGCGGGTCGAGAAAAGCGCCGAGTCGCTCAAGGCCATGCGCACAATCAAGCTGCTAGCGTGGGTCGATGTGTTTATGGACCAGATCGGCGCGTACCGACAACTCGAGATGGGACAGCTCAGTGTGCGCAAGTACCTCGACGCATTCTGCGTCTTCTTCTGGGCGTCAACGCCGGTGATCGTGCAGACATCTGTGTTTGTCATTGTTGTGTATACGGGCCACGACCTGACGGCGGCGAATGCGTTCACGGCCGTGGCGTTGCTCGATCGTCTCATCTATCCGATGAACTACTTCCCGTGGATCATCAACGGTTTCCTCGAGGCACGAGTCTCGGCACTACGTATTCGGAGCTTTCTCTTCCCCGCAGATCCGTCGCATGACGAGTTTGCTGCCCCAGCGCTCCTTCCGCCGTTGCACACCAAAGATCGCGAGGCCATGAAACAAGCAGGCACGAAACGAAACACCGTCGAGATCGAGGATGCGACATTTGTATGGAACGCCGTTGGGGTCCGTGATGGCGGTGGGGAAGTTGCTAGCGTCTCACTGATGCGAGAGACTCGGCATTCAAAGTTTCGACTCCAAGTAGACAAACTACAACTGAAGCCGGGCACGACATACGTCGTTTGTGGCTCTGTAGGGTCGGGTAAGTCCTCGCTTCTGCTCGCATTACTTGGAGAGATGCCGCTCGAGGACGGACGATTCTCTATCCAGCGGCCACGCGTGGCATACGCTCCACAGACGCCATGGCTATTCAACGCGTCAGTTCGTGAGAACATCACTTTGTCTCGTGTGGGTGAACCGGTAGATGAATCCCTGTACCAAAGCGTGCTTCGCGTGTGTGAACTGGACGCGGATCTCCGCCAGCGCAAGGCGTTTGATCTCGCGCAAGTAAGTGAGAATGGAAGCAACTTCAGCGGCGGTCAAAAGATCCGTATCAATCTCGCTCGCGCTCTGTATCAGCGCACGCGGCTGTACCTCTTGGACGACCCTCTAAGCGGCCTTGATGCGAAGACTGCCCGTATTGTGCTCCGGAACTGCTATCGAGAGAGGATCTTCCCCGACGAGGCTACTGTGGTTATCACCACCCACGCAATTCAACTAGTGACCGAGTTTCCGGCCAACGTGCGTGTTCTAGTGATGGCACACGGTGAGATTGTCGAACAGGGCGACGTCGACGATTTGAAAACGCAAGCGACAGCAACGCCACTGTCACCTGGCATTTTCTTGACGATGCTACAAGCAGCTACATCGGCATCTGCCCAGCGGCCACGAGTGGATGTTCCAGACGAACCCTCGAGCAAACAAAGTGGACAAGATGCAGATGTCGAGCCAAACAAAGAGGACGATGCGTTGAGTAGTGGAGAGGCGGAGCATCGCGAATCTGGCACTGTCCATTTTGGTGTGTGGAAACGATATGCCGCTGCGATCGGGTGGCCCCTCGCTGTTGCGATTCTGCTCGCTGTGACTGTGATGCAAGTGTCACGCAACAGCCTGGACTGGTGGATTGCGTTCTACACCAATAGTCACAGTGTGTCGCCGGAGTATTTTGCCAACATGCTGCTGTGGATCACGCTAGTGAATTGCGTCTCCGTCTTCTTTCGTGCGTTCCTGTTCGCATTCGGCGGACTCCAGGCTGCGCGTTCGATCTACGCGGGCTTGGTTACGAGGATCTTTCGTGCATCACTCCAATTCTTTGATGCGACTCCTGTGGGACGCATTCTTAATCGGCTGAGTGGTGATACGTACGCGGTCGATGAATCGCTTCCTTTCATCCTCAATATTTTCCTCAAGGACTTCGCCGATGTTGTGGGCACGCTCGCAATTATCTTCTACGGCAACAAATTTGTGCTGCTCTTGTTGATTCCGTTGGGAGTAATCTACTTTCGCCTGCAAGACAACTATCGGCCGCTATCACGCCACGTTCAACGCCTTGAGTCCACGACCCAGTCGCCCATCTTGTCAATGTTCACGGAGACTTTGGAAGGTTTGAGCGTCATTCGCGGTCTGAAGTTGCAGCAGCCATATGCAAGAGTCTATGAGACGCACCTGAATCTGAACCAGCGCATGTCGTTCTTGGGTGCGAACGCCGGATCGTGGTTTGGCATTCGCCTCGATATGCTTGGGGTCAGCGTGACGTCGTTTGTCGCGGTGTTTGCGGTAGTGGAATTTCAACTCAGTGGCCACGTCCGCCCGGGCATTCTCGGTCTCACGCTGACGTACGCACTTCCTGTCGTCTCCAAGCTCAACACGATTCTCGGGTCATTTGTGGACACCGAGCGACAGATGATCGCGGTTGAGCGGGTGAAAGAGTACTCAGATCTGTCCCCCGAGGAGCAAATTGGGGCTTCGAATAGCACAACATTGCTGATCCCACCAACTTGGCCGGTTAGCGGGGAGATATCTGTGCAAAACCTTAGCGTCACTTACACCCCCCAGGGCGGCCACAGTGCAGGTCGAGTCGTGGCGTTACGTCAGGTGAGCTGTGCGATCCAAGCAGGTGAAAAGATTGGGATATGCGGGCGAAGTGGTGCCGGCAAGAGTACGTTCTTGCACGCACTGTTCCGTGCCGTCGCATGGGAACCGGGCAGCTCGATCTTGATCGACGATGTCGCGATCGATCGAGTCCCACTGCAGTTTCTGCGGTCGCGGCTGACGTACGTCCCTCAGGACGTCGTATTATTCGCGGGAACCATACGCTCGAACTTGGATCCGAAGGGAAACGTTGCAGATCATGAGCTATGGGCATGCCTAGCTCGCGCGGGTCTCGATGCTGCTGTCTCTCGTTTAACTCGCGGGTTGGATTCCGAGGTGGAGTCAGGCGAAGCTACACTCAGCAAGGGACAAGCCCAGTTGCTGTGCTTTGCGCGCGCGCTCTTGCGAAGATCAAAGGTGCTATGCATCGATGAAGCAACATCATCTATCGACTATGAGACAGAACAACTCATCACAAAGGTACGTGCAGATTGGCTGCTGGGCGTTCCATTGTCTGGCGCGTACAGATACGTATTGTTGTGATGATCATAGACGCTCGAGCAAGACTTCGCCGATTCCACTGTGCTGATTATCGCACATCGTCTCAAGACGATCTCCAACTGTGATCGCATTTTCCTGTTCGAAGAAGGTGCTATCGCGGAGAGTGGGCCACCGAGCGTCCTCCAGGCTGACCCCAAGTCGAAGTTCTCGGCGTTGGCGACTCACGAGTTTTCCGACGCAACTGCATAGCTGCTGGTGCTGTATTACGTTCAATTACTTGTGGTCAATTCAGGAACAGCGGTAGCTTTGTCAGCACCTACTTGACCTTCCGCCCTTTCGGCATCCACCGCTGTTGCTGCCGTATCGTCTGCTTTCTGGTTGTCAGGTGGACGAACTTCACTTTCAGGTGCCCCTCCAGCAGCCCGACGGAATCGCAGCCCACGACCTGGAGACTTGGTGGGTGATTCTTTGTAGAGTTTGATCTTGTAGCGGATGATCCCGCGAATTAGATCGTCGACGAACTTTGGCAGCCACGTAGCATCCTCGAATCGCTCAATAGCCTTGACAAGCGCCGAGTGGCCTCGAATCTGGGCCCAATCCAGCGGGGCCAACGCCGCGTCGTAGTCTTGAACGTACAAGTCCCTCCTATCCGTCACTCGCAACAATGCCAGCGTGGCGTCCACATGACCTGCCCAGCACGCCAAGTGGCTGACACATACGCAACAAGAGATCAGTTTGGCGCGGTCTCTTTTGCCACTCGAAGCCCACGCACAGCGGTAGACTCCCGTTCTGTTGCATGCAAGTGCCCATCATTCTTAGTGTCAGTGCGTGTAGAGTATCGTGTGGAAGCACGACCACACCTCATCCAGGCTTCGAGGATTCGCGCCGGCCTGGAGTAAGTACTCGATCACATCCGCGCTGCCGCCCTTTGCTGCCCTACGAATCGATCAACAGCACGTGAGTGAGTCTTACGATAGGGGCCGCCATAATACGCACCAATGCAGCGGGGTCTGCTCCATGTTCCACGGGTCCAGCGCGTAGTCCGTGACACTGACGTTCTCGATCTCGACGAGAAACCGCACGCGACGCAAGTCGCCTTTCATCGCCGCCCAGAAGATATCCGACAACGCGGCCTCGACGCTCCCGCCAAAGTAGATTTCCATTGGTGACAACTGCGTGCGCGTTGCTGTGAGGATTCGCACTTGCAGCGGCATTCGCTTGCGGCGGATCGAGCGCAACTTGCGCATGCGGAGTCGCACTTTTGCACGCTCTCGCTCTAGAAATGTGGGTGGCCGCGTCTCGGCTCGCCTACTCGGCTGCCTGGCGACCGTTTTTGACTGGGGTGAGTGAGTCGCCGCCGTCGTCGCCGCTGTCGACTCCGCATCGGGTGATTGCAACATCTCCTGCTGCTCGGCCTCTTCCTTCTCCAGCTGTGCCTGCCGCATCTGCACTCGCTCCTGCTTGGTTTTGACCTTTTTCTTACGCGGCTTGCTTTGCGACGACGTCGGTGGGGTGCTGGTCGATGGCGTGGAGGTGGAGTTGGCTGGGGCCGACGTCGGCAACGATGCCAGCGTGCTCTCTCCTTCGCCACTAGTAGACGCTGGGGTCTCTTCTTGTACTTGAGTGGAGGATTCGATGTTCAAAATTCCAGTGTCACCAATTGGGAACTCCTCGGCGAGGCCACTTTCAACCGCAGCTTCCACAGGATTCACGGCGTCCTCGCCGTACTGCTGCCAGTACGCCTCATCCCCGAACGGACTCGTCGGTACTGCGGGGTCATCCAACGCAAAGTACGAGCCTTCTACAGCACTCTCTGCACCGCCAGTGTACACGTACTCGCCAATCACGGGGTCGTACTCGTATCCGGCGTACTGGTCGCTCAGGTCACCGTGTACGTTCCAGGCCACTTCTTCCGTTACGTACCCACCGTCACCACCCACGATTGCTGCATCAGCGTACACTTCCGCAGCTTCTCCATCGTAGTAGTAATACTGTTCGCCGTGTGTTGCGTCCGCCTGTGCTAGTGGCGCCGACGCATCCAACTGCTCCTTCGCCATCCTGATTGCAACCTTTCAAGATCGCTCCCAACAGCGTACCCTCGGGTACATTTCGATACGAACGTAAGTTACAAACTGCTGTGTGTTACTCCACTTGACCGTCACTCTGCAGAGCTCCTCGCCCATCGGCCATCGGCCATCAGCGACCACGATGCTCTCGTTCCTGCGCGACGTGGGCGCGGCGCACGAGCGGCTCAAGAAGCGAATCCACGCGTTCCGCATCCCTCTGTCCAAGCGTGGGCAGCGCGCGATGGGCGTCGTGTACTTCTCGATCCCTGTGATCGGTGGTTACTTCGTGATGAAGTGGACAGAACGCCAGGCCGAGCGCAACTTCCAGCTCGAGGTGGGTCGTGATTTGGACCGTGACATGTGGACTAGACGCTGATTTCGATTGCCTACAGGAGGACAAGATCCGCTCGGCTGCAGGGGCATCAGGCAAGTACGTCAAGCAGCAAAACGACGAGCTGCGCAGAATGCTCCAAGAGAAGACTCAGTGAAACACTGCTATCCTGCACTGAATGCGATACCATCCTTGACAGCACTCGCCAGTGTGTATTGTTCATGCTAGCCTGGGTGTGTAGTGGGTATCTTGTGTTGGCGGCCTTGTATTTATAGGCCAAAAGGATCCGTAGATCCGATGGCTGGGCTCTTATGCAGCCAGTTCAATATTCACGAGATCACCACCACGCCAAACGACCATGGAGGCCCGCGTCGACGCACTCGAGCGCAAGCTGCGCGATCTCTTCGAGGTCAAGTCGGGTTATAAGGATTCAGCGACGCAGACTCGTCTGCTGGAGAA
>JAADVY010000919.1:0-11365 GCA_023336035.1 Pythium plurisporium
CATCTCGCGGCCGCCGACGTCATCGCCACCGACCACAAGTCGTCGCTCACGGGGGTCACGCCCACGTCGTTCGACGCCGTCGCGCTCTTCGGCTCGACGCCCAAGTGCGTGTTGGAGCCCGAGGTGACCCAAGGCCCGTACTACGTGAACGGCGAGCTGATCCGTAACGACATCCGCGAGACGCAGCCCGGCGTGGATCTGTACACGCAGCTGCAGTTCATCGACATCAACACGTGCACGCCGGTGGCCGACTACTACGTCGACTTTTGGCACTGCAACGCGACCGGCGTGTACTCGGGGGTGGTCGCCAACGGCAACGGCAACAACAACGACGCCACCAATCTCAACGCCACCTTCGCGCGTGGTTTGTACGCGACCGACGAGGACGGCCTCGTGCAGTTCGTCACCAAGTTCCCGGGCCACTACACGGGTCGCACGACCCACATCCACATTTTGGGCAGCCACGGCGGTCAGGTGCTCGAGAACAACACGTACTCGGGCGGTGGTGCTGCGAGCGTGGGTCAGATCTTCTTCGACCAGAATCTCATCACCGAGGTGGAGAAGACGGGCGAGTACGCGACCAACACGCAGACGCTGACCACGAATGCGGAGGACGGCATTTTTGAGCAGGAGGCCGCGTCGGGGTTTGATCCCGTGGTGGAGTACGTGTACCTGGGCGAGAGTGTAGAGGACGGTCTCTTCTCGTGGATCTCGGTGGGTGTGGACACGACGATCTCGAAGAGCGTTGGTGCGGCGGCGACGTGGACGGCGAGCGGTGGTGTGGCGAACGCGGGCGGTGCGTTTGGTCCTGGTGGCCCGGGTGGTCCGGGTGGTAACGGCTCGTTCCCGGGCGGTCCGCCGGGCGGCAATGGTTCGTTCCCGGGTGCTCCTCCGTCGACGACGACGCCGACGCCGACCACCACCACCGTGACGCCGACGACCACGAAGGCGTGCAAGTAAACCCAACCGGACGAGCACAGACCAGCTGTACGCGCACCAATTGGCCGTCCGACCGCCGAGCTCAGGCACTTTGCGATTTGCATTTAGCGTCTCTTCTAAGACAACCCAAAAATGTGACGTACCACACGGCGAGTCGAGTGTCACCTTCCTGTTTTGTAGGGGGCCGTCACATGTAGTGCGTTGCTCAACACGGGCCTTTTGGAGACGATCCTTCGTGTATGGGTCTTTTTATGTGCAGTCGGACGCCAGCTTTGGGCAAGCTTCACCAGAAGCGAGCACATTCGGCCGGTTCGATGATTGAGCTGGCCTTCTCTCCGTGAGTGTCGTCTCTTCCTCGATGACTTGGTACCGTACAGAGTCCAAGCGGATCTGGTCGACGTGCGAGATGTTGGTGCCCGATTAATTGGTGGTTGTGGTGATTCGCACGCGGATGTCACCCATGCCGTGGCCTGAACACATAGCCACGAACTGCAATGGAAGGCGTCGGGTACGATCCGCAAGCAAAAAACAAAACGCGCGTCGGACGTTGGCGGAGACCCTGTGCCGCGCGCAAGCTCAATAACGGTCATGTGCACGTCGCGTGGTATGTTGAGCTTTGGCTCAACATCGTGGCAGGCCGTTTTCTGACGATTGGCAGAAAAGGGATGGAAACCGAGTCACAAAGCACCTTGTGGATGAATGTGGTATTTGTCAGATGAAAAGGGAGTCACGTTTTATTCTGTCTGGCGATGTACGCTTCCTTTTGATGTGTCTCGCAAGGTACGGCAGGACGTCTTCGTAAGTTCGTGTTAGGTTCGCCTCTTTGGCGGGAAATCAAATTGGTGGTGCTGGGGGTTGCATCGACTTGCTGCGACTCCCCGCCGCATTTCCTAAGCGATTTTCAGAGGCAATTGCACTTTCCAGATAGCCATGGAGGAGGAACTTGCGCCAATCTACGACAGAGAGATAAACGAGGAGGTGGGAGTCGCTCGGAAGCGGCGTTTTGACGAACTGTCCGAACACAGTACAGTTGGTGAGGGACTCGCGGCGATGCAGCAGCGCGGCGGCCTAGACTACCGGTTCTCGCACAACCAAGGGTCTCTGCAACGCACGTCGGTGTATCGTTGCGTGTCCCATCGTAGTTGCCTCAAGTACATCCGCATGGTTCGTCTCTCGCGCGAGGATGGCACCGAGTACATCTCGCTCGAAGAGAGTGATATCCACGGCGCTGTGGCGACAAGGGACGGCGACGAAGAAGAGTCACTCGAGGAAGGAGATGGTAAGGGTGGAATCGCACCGATTCTGAAGAACGAGACGGACGCTATCCTAATGGGCGGCGCCGGTCCCATGAAGTGCTATCTGCTGCTCAAGAAAAACCATGCTGGGAGTGAGAAAATGCTGTCCATGCTCCCATCCCTTCTCCAGCTGAAAAACCGCAAGGCGTATCTGAAGAAACGTCTCGGAGGTACGCAAACTCGTTTTCTCTGGCCCCCAATGAAATCTGACACTATTTTTTTATCTATGCCATAGGCCACTTTGAAATCGTTACGCTTGCTGCACTTATGGATTGGGTCAGCAAAAAGATTTGCGACGGGTGCTGTCAGTTCTACGGTCGCCCCGAAGGCCCAGTGTTCGACTCATCTGTGCTCGCCATGCTCGATGACCTTATCGTACTCCGTGTGCCGACCACAGCTACACGGAGAACGATACGCGGGTCACATCGTTCGGCATCATCTTCACCAGTCGCCGCATCTTCTTGAACGTCAAGACAGCGATTAACGGTCAGGGCGACTCAATTTTTGGTGCCAGCGATGGTACGTATAAGCTGCACTTTGGCGGCTGGACCCTCATCAATTCTGGTACGTACTCCACGGAATATTCTCGAGGTAAATTCTCGAAGCATTTTGTGCCGTGGTCGCTTATGTTTGTGCGCACGGAGCATGAAGCGGCGTATCAAGAGTTATTTGCGGCGACGCGCGATATGAGCCAATCGCTGTTCGGCATTGACTTGAAGCTGCGCTTTGGCAGCCTCGACCACACGGCAGCGATCGCCAACGCCTACCGGGCTGTGTGGCCCGACATCGTTCTCTTGAACTGCTGGCCCCATCTCGTTCGCAAGTCGAAGGAAAAGGTGGCCCTCCTCACGCGCGCAGAGTACTACGAGGATGTCGTCTATCCACACTTGGTGTGGATGCACCAGTCGCGAACGCCTGCCCAGTTTGCTGCTATCGGTGAGCTCTGTTTGCAAAAGTGGGGTGATGACGGCGAGGAGGCCTACACGGCATGGTTCCGCGAAGTCTACTTTTCAGCGCCATGGGACACGTGGTACGTTGGTTCGGCTGGGGATGTGTCTGGTATCCTCCCGAACCAAAACCCTCTCGAGTCATTTCACCGCAAGATCAAGCAGGTGGCTGTCGAAAGCCTCCGTGCAAGCACAGCCACGGTTCTCAACTCAACTCTGCCCAACATTCTCAGTCTCGCTTGCGAAGTTCTCGACGGCTGTCCGACGCATGTTCGCCACTACGCGGAAGGTATTCCCTCGACTGGGTGTTGTTGAGGAGGTCATTTTTTTTTTTACTGAGTGAATGTGCTGTTGATTGCCCTAGGTCCGATTCCAGCCGAGCTATTTGTCCGTGCCCGGGTGCTTATCTCTTACAAAACCAACTTCCTGCGTATGTGCGTCCCCGGCTCGAAGATCATACGCGCCATCGTGTTCAACGCTGACGGTTACATCAACAGCCCGACGGATGCTCACTCGGGTGTTTCCGTGACCGTCGCCCGTGTGAAGCGTTACACCAACTCGCTGAAGGGAGATCTCATCGCAAACAAGACCGTGGCCGACGTGCCGCTGCTGTATATGTCCCTCCATACTGTGGACATCATCGACGATTCGCACGCTGCACTTTCGAACCACCCAAAATGGACGCACGACGAGGTATGGTGCTGCTGCTGTTCTTACTGATTTTCGGTTCGTGGTACTTATTCAGTCGTTTGTTCTGCTAGATTGAGGTGATTCGAAATGGCTACCGGTGCGACTGCACCACGCGTCGCCAAAGTGGGTGGATCTGCGAGCATGTCCTGGCCACCATGGCCTTGGTGACTAAGATTGATCTCGACAGTGCCCTCAGCACCATCCCGGTCCGTCGTACACCCGGTGGTCCGCGAAAGTCACGCGGCGCTCTCACGCGTTATGTTAAGGACGAGCATTTCTTTAGCGAGAAGAATCTCACGCGCCTGCTCGCGAAGTCGCCCGCGCACTGCCTTCACTGGTCAGTTTTGAAGCAGTTCGAGTACGTGGATGACGGCAAAGCGGTCAAGGAGTACTTGGCTGGCAGAGTCACCGGGTGGCAGGAGAACAAAGGGCGTTACGTGTGGTCGTTGCGCTTTGCGCACGAGACTGATTTGGTGACGATGCAGTGTGAAGAGCTGGCGCACGCTCTTTCCAGTTTGCTTTCTCTCCTTTCATTCTCTTTTTCAAATCCCACTCCATTTGCTTGACTCCTTTTCCATCTCACTCCCATTTGTAACTCGATAATCATCCCTTTACTCTCCATTCATCCGTTCAGCTGTCCGAGACTCGCTTTTCATCCCTTTTCTACCAAAACTCGCTTTTCATCCGTCGGAGACTCGAAAGTAATCTCTTTTCTGCTCCTCCGTCGACGACGACGCCGACGACCACGAAGGCGTGCAAGTAAACTCAACCGGACGAGAACAGACCAATTGTACTCGCACCAATTGGCCGTCCATCCGCCGAGCTCAGGCACTTTGCGATTTGCATTTAGCGTCTTTGGAGGCGCTTGAATCGATATGGAAGCTGGGTTTGCGATGGATACAAAGCAATTCGAGGAAGCAGATGAGTGTCGCTAAAGAAAGCACCTTGGCTGATTACTGTGACCTGGAGCATGGTGGGGAAGAGAGCATCTCCCCGCAGTCTGGTTCCGTTGCAGAGTGCCCTTGTTGTCTTTAGATTTCAAAGTAAAATGCCAGCGCACCCTATCTTGAGTCGGAGAGCATGGAGGGGCATGGATGGGTTGTCGATAGTGTTTAGGAACTCTGTTGGATAGAGCGAGACGTTATCGACTTCTCCCGGAGGTACAACATCGGCGCTGCGATACTCCATCTCTTCGCCTGGAAAGACATCGAGAACCATGCCATTGATTGCTTGCCCACCTTCTGGTGGGGAGGGCGGAGTTCCAAAGAACGAAGTACTAAAATAAAGTTCCACACAGAAACGCTGACCCACGCGCGTTTACAAGCTGAGAAATCTACAACCAAGTTGAGAAATTACAACATGAGAGGACTTTCGGAACGACCGAGACTCAGTTCCAGTTCGAGCTTTGAGTGTGGATCCAAGAGTGATTATCACCTTATGTCAGTGCATCCCAAGTTGCATTCAAGTTGCTCGACAGTTGCAGCAGCTTAAGTGGTAGCTGGCACTCAAACTTCTCGATGCCATCCTCAACGGAGTTCTTTGAACTCCGAACTCGGACTACATCTTCATTGATTGGCGTCAATATCTTCCTGCCTATCGTTGCGGCTGGGCCATCGGAGAAGCCTTCATACACTGCAGCGATTAACTCTGGGAACGTTGCAACGCGACGAACGGGTATGGATCGTTTCTGAGTAAACTATGACAGACTTTCGAGTAATGTCTCAAATGGATCGTTTGTGAGTAAAATGCGACGGGCTGGGCGACGTTTGAGTAAATCTCAAAAGAGGGCGATGCTCGAGTAAAATGGGACAGGCGTGGTATCTCGAACGGGGTATCTAATCAGTGTCACTAATCAGACTACGACATCAACGAGTTCATGTCACTATTGAGAGGATGTCACTCTACCGTTTTGATCTCACAGCAGTTTCGCGGTATATTTATCGGGGAAGGATGGTGCATGATGGTTGTGTCGGTCACCTAGAGATGCCAGAGAGAAGATACTACATATAGAGCACACCCGGACCTCGCTAGCTTTACACAGAGAGTTGCTGAACCGTTACACGCTTTCCGAGATGCCGCGCACCCTATTCTCATAACTGTGGCGAATGTGAAGGGCGAGGAGGCTCCAGTGAAGGATCGCGGAGAGGACGGCCCGGCAGCAAGTGTGAGAAGGGATCGCTACTGTATGGACGATGGTGAAGAGCTCGTTCCACTCACAGAGTCGCAGTCGGTGGTGAACGGAGACAAGCGTAAGCGACGTCAGTACACTATCGTATCTTCATACGCAACAGAAGAAAAGGCTCCCTACGCTCTGGAGACACAGGATGAGCTGGTCTACAAGCAACGCTACAATTACGGGCCAAAAGGCCGAGGAAAGGTCTATGTGTGTGTCTTCACCTACGTATCGTCGTCCACGACGGGCAATGGCAGCTGGAAGAGAGTGGTGTGCACAAAGACACGAAGTCTGAGGAGACAAAGACCAGAGTCTCTTTCGAATTCAAGGGCGACGCAAAGTGCTTGCTCTTGGGCCTCGGGCCGTCAGCAGCTTCTCGTGAGCTCCGGAAGAAACACAAGGGCGACGAATCCCAGTGAGCTGCCTTCCCTACCAGGAACCAACTGAAAAGTCTAAAAGCTGTCATGCGGAAGAACATGGAGGGTACGCTTTTCACATAGTTTGAACCAATAGATGATTGCCGATATGACTAACCGAAGCGTTGATGTTTCCAGAAGGCTGGGAGATCAAATCGCTCCCTGCCATCCTGGAATGGTCGGCTGATAAGATTGTCGCAACACGCACTCAATTCTTTGGGTTGGACCCCGAACCAGGGGCGATAGTTTTCTCTGCTTCACTCTGTCTCCACTAAGATGGACGACCTCATAGTCGTGAAAGTCATCTGGTACAAAACGAAGGTGGGAGACCAGGTCGTTGAGTCGATTGGTATCATTTTCACAAGCCGAGGCGTGATGTGCAATGCATATTATGCGAAACGAGACCAAGGTGCTGATGGTATACTGGACGTGACGGATGGGAACAAAATCCATTTCGG
The DNA here is from genome assembly GCA_023336035.1 of Pythium plurisporium. Taxonomy (NCBI): domain Eukaryota; phylum Oomycota; class Peronosporomycetes; order Pythiales; family Pythiaceae; genus Pythium; species Pythium plurisporium. Next base: position 6,919 of record JAADVY010000919.1, read on the forward strand.
CGAGTGGACTCTAGTGTGTTTTGGCACGTACTTCCTCCGTCCAGTGCGAGAATGTGCAGTTCGAGAAATGGACCGTGTGACCCGATGCCTCAGCGGATTGACGTGAAAATTTCACCACGGGATAGGCCAAATCCTCTAGTTTCCCGTCGTATTTTTTGCTACATAAAACGCAGCTTTCTGGCGACAAAAACACGATTGGAACGAGCAACATTTTTTTGCCAGCACTAATTCCTTCCTAACTCGTCGGTCGTGAAGCGATATTACACGAAAAAACTATGTTTAGGTTCCTCGGGATCTCCTCTACGCGGATTTGTGATCGAATCAGTGTGAAACGCTGTCTAGAGCTCAAACAAGAGCCAATCCGAGGTGAGGTTTTTCGGGCGTCAGATCAAGAAACAAAAACTTTCGACCAATGAACAAGCACCATCATAATGATGGTACCTTTTATTGCTTTGTACCCATGAATTAGGTCACGTATTATGGTAGAAATAAGGTCTATTTTGGGGCATCAGTTGCAGCCTTGAATGCTTCTTCCGAGCACTCGAGAGACGAGGGAAAGACTCCGTCAGGAAAGTGCCGGCGCTTTACACGGGGAAGATTGTAGTCGTTTCCACCTTGAGCGAGCATGATCTGCTCCATCACGGCCTGGAGAGTGAGAAAGCATTTCTCGAGCTTGCGAATCTCCATCTCCGCGAACGATTCCTCCACTGCGGCAATGAGACTGTCCACATTGTAGGCACGCTTCCGGTGCTGGAGAGATTGGATTGCGTGAAAGTATCCCAGGTTCAGAACGTTCAGATCCGGTGATTTGGCAGGCTGCCGTCGGATCTGAACGTCCCAACCGTACTGCGCCAGGCCGGCCTCGGCTACCGCCGCCTCCGCAGAGCCATGAGGGCTTGCGTTATCTTGCTGGATGTAGAGTGTCCGTTGCTTTCGGCCTACAACAGAAATATATCAGTCATTGTCGCATTTGTCAATCGTGAGCGTGAAAGTACCTGGCCACTTGGCTCGGATTGCCGGGAGGACAGAGTTCATTCAAGGCTGTGTGGCCTGAGATCTCACTTATGACGTGCTGGCCGCACCTCAAACGGAAGCGTTGTGATCAGAAGAGCCGCCTCAAACAGAGAGCCCACTATGACACGCACGTCGCAGTGCATATCAAATGGTTGCACCTTGCTCACACGGCCGCCCAGTTCAAGGCCTTGGCGAAGCTGTGTGTGAGGGAGTGGCAGAAAGATGGCGAGGATGATTACGCCGGTTGGTTAGAACAAAACTACTAGGTCCAGCCATGGGACTCTTGGTTTTCGTCGGCCGGAGGCCGGATGCTCGGGATTCTCCCGTCTCAAAATGCTCTTGAGTCGTTCAACAATCGCATCAAAAAGTGCTGTGTTCCGAATCTGCGAGCAAACACTGCTACGGTTCTGAACTCGTCTCTACCGGGGGTGTTGTCCTACTGCGGTCACGAGCCAGCACAACCATTTATTGGTCACTTCTGTGAAGGTACGAGCCCGCTCACAGTTCTGTATTACTGGTTGAGATGCTTATCACGCGTTGGAGCAGGACCCATTCCTTCGGATATGTTCGTACGAGCCAAAAACATTGTGGACGACGAGCGAAATTACATGAGAATGGGTTTACCAGGTTCGAACGAGACGTCTGCGATCGTATGCAACGCCAGCGATTTCGCGTATTCTCTCACGAAACGCAATGGCTCGACTGTGACGGAAAGCCGCGTGAACAGGTCCGTCTGGATCACTCAAACCACGTACGTGTCTCTCACATACCGTGTCCGGACAGATATCCCAAGTCTCTCAATGGCGAGCTGGCGAGAGCGAGCGAAAGCGACGTCTATATGTGTGGACTATCTGTCCCTACATCGGGTGTTGATACTCTCAGACGATCGTGATCCGTTCGTAATGCACACTATCTGGCCACTGGAGCAGGTACAAACTCGTGGTTGAGAAAATCGCCGTCCGTGAGAAGTGACTTTTTCTTGTGTGATAGACATCTCGTGCAGAAGCACTTACTTCTGTGGATGCAAAGGCAAACGACAGACTGGGTGGATATGTAGCCATATCCTCGTGACAATGGCTCTAGTGGGTGTGCTGGACCTCGACACGGCATTGGTGTATTTGCCTGTACGGCGTGCACCTCGTGGGCAGATCAAGAACCGAGGCGCTCTCTCAGTGGACACGAACGATATGGCTTTCTTCAGGGAGGCTAGACTGACAAAGCTCTTCCTCGCCAAGCCTCTGCGCAATCTCCACTGGAATGTGGTCAAACCTGGTGCCGCCGGGCAGATCGTGGGGACGATCAGGAAATGGATCGATGGGAAAGAGTACCAGTGGGAGATAGTGTACAGCGATGGATCGAGCAAGCGATTGAAGGTCCAGGCACTCGCACAACTGGTTGAGTTCAGTTACGACCACGGCCTTGCGATTATGTACAGACTCCAGTGATCGAAGACCACGTAAACAACGATCACAAGCACGAGCGAGCTAGCCCACGTTGGCGCTCTGACCTGGGATCCGACCATGCACTTCTTTACATATGACACTTTTCACTCACACTCGCCAAACGTCCTACATCCTTCTGTGCAACTGCATTACTCGGTGATCTGCCTCTCTTCGCTTTATTACTCGACTTTCGCCTCATTATGCACTTTACTCACAAACCTGCCGTCAATTACTCAGATTTCATGCCGCTCCCGCGACGAACCTCAGGCGGTAGCACGATCGGCTCTGCAGCTCGTCCTTCTCCAATAGCAAGCAATCACTCCATCCTTAAAGATTATCGGATACGCGTACGTTGGTGCTGAGCTTGAACACCTTCGTCTTCCTCTACAAGGCACTGCGATTGAGAGACGCACCGACGACTACAGATCGGCTTGTCTTTGGAATTACAGGAAGCATTTGGCGAAAATCACCGCCCATAACAACGGCCTTCCTACCGAAGGGGACATGTTCGAGCCAAGCACCCACGTGCTTTATGACGTCGCGGATAGAGCGGTCAAGAGCCTCATACACATGACGATGCATCATGGGTGCCTCATCGACGATAATCAACGGTGCTGATTGTATCTGACAACCAATCTTGGTCTCTGGGGAAAAGTACCACGTAGAATTGTGCATCACAGGTATCGGAATCTTGAATGTTGAGTGTAGTGTGCGACCACCTTCCAACAGCAAGGCCGCGATCCCACTCGTTGCTGTTACAATGGTGTGACGCTTGAATGTCTTGACGTGGGCTATGATTGCTGAGTAAACGAATGTCTTCCCGAACCCGCCGGGTCCGTCCACAAAGAATACTTGTCTCAAGCCTTCGATAGTATCTTGTGCTGCTATAGCCACTATAACCGCGTCAAAAGCGCTCGATGTTCAGGGTTGAGCATTCTCTCGAGTCTTTCGGCCTCGAATATGGCTGCAAGAATGTGTGGTAAGGTGGTCGGCAGAAATCACAGCACAGCGACTGCTGGTGATCGCCTGGCCACTACCAACAGACCAGTCAGATTCTTGGCGCTGGTAAGCCGCCAGTGTTGTTAACTCCCCACTTACAGTCGCTGTGGAGGTGAACCATGGTCAATCTGCCACCGAAATAGCCGATCAGGTAATAACCAGAGGGTCGTGAATCCGCTGGGTTTCGACAACAATTTCCGCGAGTGGACCAACTCGACGGTACGGTCGGGAGCGTACGAGTCCGGAAACACCGCTGCTCAACACGCAGGAGCCGGGGTACAGTTTGCACAGCCGATAGAAATGACCGCGACTTGCCCCTTGCCAACGCACAGCCGATCAGGCGACTTATGCGCAGCGGAACGTACGTGATCGGCTGAAACAGCACTACAGTGACCACGTGCGTGTCGGGGGACGTGACTGCGGGCCGAACCCTGCAACGTACACGTCCAACACGCCTCCTTCTCCTCTTCCTTCCTCACCGCGACCACGCCAGGCCAAGTCTCCTGGGCGTGGTCGGCTGCTCTCTTCTCACAACCGATACGCTGAACTGCTGTTCCGAAGCGTGATCGGCTGCCTCCACACACTGCCAATGCACGAGGCCAAAATCTCCCAAGTGCTATCGACTGTCTCCACTTGTGCGCGACCGGCGTGGCAGGCCAAACCCCCTACACACAACCGGCGACGACTTCCTCTTCGTTCCTCGGTTCCCCCACACAGCAACAGCGTAGGTTTCCCGGACACCTTTAACGTCACCTCCTGTTGATGACGGTGAGCTTGGGGGTTGAGCTTCCGAGCCAAGAGACCACTTTGCTTGCGCACTTGACGGTAAGATTGGAAGTCTATTAACCTCTTAGCTCAGACCCATCGACCTAAGCAACCTCTGCACTAGATGTCCCTAGGCACCACTCCCCACGTCTCCCTAGGCGACCCCCTCTGCGCCAAACCTTTACCTCGCACTTGATTCATGCTCTTTCTTTGTCAGGCAAACCAGA
>JAADVY010000920.1:0-11357 GCA_023336035.1 Pythium plurisporium
GCAATGGTGGTGGTGGCATGATGGTGTACGCAGCGTCCAGTGAGGTGGAGGAAGACTTCACCGTCACGCGCAGCGTTCTTCCTCAGAACTCGTAGGGAGTAGCCAGTTTGGAAACACAATACATCACCGTAATGATCGCACCGACTCGGCCGAGCGTATGCTTGACACCCCCGTGCGCTCGCTCACACCCATTGACGGTTCTTGCTCGTGGCCCTCGTCCTCGCCCCCATCGAAGAGCGTGCTAGTCAATGATGGCATGGAAGCAGCGCTCACACGTCCATTGGCAAAGAACCGCGGTTTGCGGTCCACAAAGAGGTCCAGTGCGAGTGCCACGAGGATCGCGCCTGCCATCAGAATGAGCGTCGCGAGTGCCATCTCTTGGTGTTGCTCTTGGTGGAGCCACGTGAGGATGAGATTGCTCTGCGCGGGTCGACACCACTCTTGCTGGAGCGTAGGCTGATCCACAGTGACACAAGGGATAATGAAGGACGGAATGGTCGGACACGAGCCAAGCGAGACCTCCACGGGCACGGAGTGAATTGCGTACCACTTGTTGGACGCTGTCGAGGACGGATGCAGCTGCAGGCGAAGGCGTGGGACAGCCGTGTGATCGCTTGTGCTGATGTTGCCCACCGCCCAGACCGTTGTGGTGGCGGCGAGTGGAATATTCAGGGCGTCCGTCGAAGTTGGCACAGCGCACCTGGTAATCGCGAGCAGCTTTGACCCGGCTGAGCTCAAGCTGGAACCGTCGACGCTCATGGGACAATCCCGAGCTCGCAGCGAGTACACCATGTCGCTTGTGGACGTGCTGTTTTGAGAACATTCTTGAATGGAACAACCTGTCGCCTCAAAGTACGCTCGATCTGGTGCGATGTCTGCCATGCGCATGCCGCACTTGACGTAGATGGGCACCACGTCGACGATCGAACTGCTCTCTTCCCGCCGGACGATCGCATAGCCTGTATCCCACAACACGGCCCGCTGCAGCAATCCCGAGAGGCCGTTGAACGCGAGCCGAGACACATCGAGACGAGCTTTGACGTCTGTGGGCACACCAGTTGAAATTTCCACCCGAGGAAGCGACGCTCCGGCAGCTCGAAGTGCATACAGAGCCGACGTAAAATCTGCTAGCAGATCGGATACGGAACTGGCTTCGATATCAGAGGCGTTGCCTGCACTCAGACCCATAATCTCTTGAGCAAGTTGAGGAGCGGGAGACGTGCCTATCTCAGTCGAGATGCTGGGATGCGTTTGCATGAGTCGATAGCTTGTCTTTGATGTGGAAGCCTCGCTCGACGAGTCCATTGCATGGTTCGACAGCCACGAAGTCAGTACTGGGCTAGCCTGTGGCAGACAGAATGACGTATCCTCTTCGTCGTGACGGATGGTGCTGCATGGAATATATGTCGAGAAATTGAAGTCGCTGCCCCCATCGTCCAGTCTCTCTGGCAGCACGGATGCTTCCGAAAATGCTAGCCAGACGATATCGCCACCCGGCCTCGTCGGCGTTGACGTGACGATCGCACACGTCCGCAGTGTCGTCGTTGAAAGTTGCAATGCCTCCTCAACCGACAAGCCGCAATGTGAGCGCAATCTAACCACTCTCCCGTCTACAGTCGTTGCATGGCCTGCATTCCACATCAGTGCGTGCTGAAGGGCTCGAGGAAGGCGTGCGAATTCGAGCCCGGTTGCGGACAGCTCGTCCACAGCCGATTGCGGCGGAGCTCCGAGGATCACTGGGAGTTCATCATCGCGCTTCTTCTGATACAATCCATGCAGACGTGCCACCACAGCAGTCACCGGTGGTGGTGATACCATCTCTCCAGCGATGGGGACTGGAGTGGAGGCGCTGGTCTGTGACAGAGTCAGAAACACTCGCATCGGTTGGGGTCACTCGGAGTGGTGGTCGTCGCGTCTTATTATAGGCTCCCAACGAGATACTCAACTGACCCACAAAATAGCCGTGGCACTCGCGTTGAGAATGGCTGCGGAGGCGCTGTTGGATGGTAAACCACATCAAACGAAATGGAAACCCTCGCGTAGCTGCTCATCGTGGATCGTGTACCCATCTGGTTGACTCAAACCACCAGAATGATGGTCGATTCGTGATGGAACGGCAACATTTCACACGTCACATGGTTTTCTCCATTATGATTGGTGGATATTCCAATCACCCACAGGTTCAGCGAGCTGGACGCGGTCCCCCCACGCTGCATGGGCGGGGGAGCCACAACGACGCTCGTACTGCGCGATCCACACCGACACTTTCCCACTGCCCATACGCGTACGCTAAGGGCATTTTCGCATTTTGCCTGGAGGGGGTCCGTTTTCTGTGGTGGTCCCAATTACCCACTTGTGAGTGACTTGAACTTGGTATTTCCACCAATCGCATCGCGTGCGTCTCGTTTCTCCAGCATCCCCCTTGTGAGGTTTTTTTCCTCTTCTTCCCGAGGTTGTATTGTCACAGAGCGGCACCCTGCCCTCGGCGTTTTTCCACCAACACCACCAACGCCGAAAAAAATGGCCGCCGCGGTCGCCGCTTCTTCCGCCGCCGCGCCGCCGCCGCTGGGCGCGCGCGTGGCCGACCTCACCGACGTGCTGGTCGCCGCGGAAACTGCATCTGTCCCGTCTCTGCTCGCAACCGCGCCGCCGAAATTCCGTCTCGAGTTCACGCACGACGGGAAAGCCAAGGAGATGCGCTGGGTGCTGTTCACGTCCGCGCGCCGCGGCGCGGTCGGCAAGCTCATTTTCACACTGGCGCGCGAGCGCGAAAGCGCCCACGTGAAGAGCATTTCCGTGCACCACGACTGGCGCGGCCGCGGGCTCGCGCGCGTGCTGTTCCTCGCGTGTCTCTCGACGCTCCACGAGCTCCGCGTCGGCGAGCTGTGGCTCGAGGCCGAAGAAGACACCAAGCGCCACGACAAGCTCGTGGGCATGTACCGCAAATGGGGCTTCCGCGAAATCGACGGCGCCAAGGTCTTGTTTCTCTACAACCAGAACGACTGCTTCCGCAAGGTGCCCATGTCGCTGAGCTGCCGCGCGCGGGATTTTTTCCCGGCGCCGCCGCAACGCGAGACGTGGTTTTGCATGCTCGCGCTCTCGACCCGTGACGGCGCGTGGCTCGTGGCCGCCGAGAACGGCGCGATCTCGACGCAGCGCTCCAAAGACGAGGCGCTGTGGCAGACGCTGCTGGGCGCCGACGGTGAGATCTTTTTGCGGTCGGTCCACGGCAAGTTTTTGTGTGTGGAAGACAGCGGCGCGGTACTGGCGGATCGCCCGTGGAACTCGACGTGGGAGACGTTCCAGGTCGTGCCCTTCCACGAGTCGTCTGGTGACGAGGAGAAACAAGAGCCCGTGACGCCGCCCCGTGAGGCGGGGGGCGTCGCGCTGAAGGACTTTCATGGCAGCTACTTGTGCATTGACGAGGCGACCCAGAAGGTGGTGGCCTCGCGCACGCCCGTGCCGTGGGACGGTGGCAGCGACATCCAGTCGCTCGTTTGCAACAAGCGCGACGCCACGCCGCTGTACGCCAAGCTACTGCGCAAGTACCAGACGGCCGCGTTCGTCGCCTCGCAACGCACCAAGTACGGTGCCTTCCGCCACGCGACCATGTCGGTCGCGGACGCGTACCAGGCACTCATGGTGCTCACTGGTGACAGTGAAGACCCCGCCCAAAGCTGGTTGCTGCACCATGTGATCGCCACAGCCGAAGCTGCGCGCGAAGACGGACACCCGGATTGGTTCCAGCTCACCTTGTTCTTGTACGTTTGGGGTGTTTCGTATCATAGTCGTTTTGCTGTACTCACCCACCCGTGCTGTTTGTGCGTCGTAGGCGTGGTCTAGGTATGTTGTTCATGCTCTGGGCGGACGACGAAAACGCTGTGCTGCGATCCATCTCAGCCAACGAGTGGATGTTGCGGGCGTCGACGTGGATCGTAGGCGCTCCCATCCCGGATGAGATCGAATTCCCGGAACTGAATGCACTGAACGCAGACCATTGTAATGCCGAGAAGGATGGCAAGTCGGCACTTTCCAAGGGCGCCGGCCTTGAGAATGCTGTTCTGCCGTGGACTCCGGATGAGTACCTCTTCCGCGTGCTCGAGTTCAACAAGGCGACGCTGCCGCCTGAGGCAGTCCAGGCGATCCGCCTTTGGTCGCTGCGGCTTTGGTACCAGCGCGACTGCTACGAGGATGTGTGTGGTCCACAAGACGCCGAGACAAAAGAGTGGCTCGTCAACATCACGCAGTACGCCACCGCCCCCAAAGAGAAGATGAAGTTGGTGGACCCAGAGCGCCTCATGCCGTACTACTTGGGTATCGCCCAAAAGTATCTTCCGGCGGAGATGCACTGGTGAGGAGACCGTACCAGCGTGTGAGAGATGAGGGTGTTCGTGTGTATTATTATGGAGCATGCCCTGCGTGTACGCCTCCACCACGGGATGAGCGGGTGGCATCTCGTTCGATGGCAGTACCTCGGGCCATAGCTCTTCATATATTTGACGTTTTCATTGCTGGCCCTGTTGTTGGGCTGCCATACGCTGCAATGTACACGAGCCAGTCGCTTCACTTGACGCGACATGGTCCTCTCGGATATCCGTCAGTGAGACACGGTGGTGTTCGTGCACCAAAGTCACTCCGTCCCGACCACTCGACGTCGACGGCCGTCTGGGGCTTGTAGACGGCCTCTTCTTGTGTGGACTCCGCGAAGACGTCCGCCGTGTGCTGCGGCGTCGAGATGGCGATCGTGAGCGTGGCATCGGCGACTCGCTAGCGAGCAGCCGCATCAGCTCCACTTTCATTTGGAGACGCCGCTTGACCGACTTGACGGGACTCCGGCGAGCCTGCTGGGCGTCCAATATGGTCCGTCGCGCCTCGTAGTCGACGATCCACTTGACGACATGCTCCACGTTCTGAGCAGTGGGCGTGGGGTACGAACTGTAGCCGCCGGCGATACGCTTGGGGGGCAACACGCCGGCGTCACCTACATCCGTCAGCTTCCGCACCACAAACGCCCACTGGAAGCGCAGCTCGTCACCCTCCGCACGTGCCTGCTCGAGTAGTGTCCGCAGGTCAATGCATTCGGCGTGGAGTCGTTCAACGTCGCCATGCACCCTACGCAGTTCATCGTTTCGCCTTGCGTCCTGCTCGTCCCACTCGCGCTGCTGGTCCGCGGTCTGCTGCTCCACGCTCTCGATCTGCTGCGACTGCACCAGCAACAACTCGCGAATCTTGGTCGTTGCCTCCTGGATCTGACGCTCTGCCTGCTGATTTTGTTCTTCGACTTGAATCAATCGTTCTTCGACCGTGTGCTTCTCTTCTGCAATCGTTTGGACCCGAATGGCTTGCATCGAGAGCTGCTCACGGACCTTCAGGATCTCGGTTTCCAAGGCCACGATCCGAGTCTCCGCGTGCATGGCACGGTCCGCGGCAGCTGCACATCGCGCCTCAGCGTCTGCGCGGCACCTGTTCACTTCCTGGTACTTGGCCAGAACGCCGCGCACGAGAGTCTGCTGCTGTAGCACCTCCCGAGCCAGATCGACGTCAACAGTTGCCCGGCACTCGCGGCACACACGAAACGCACTTGACGTCCGGCTGGCTGGTGCGGCGGATGGCTCCTGAGACTGTCCTGTGATTGGCGTTTTCTTGTGTGAACGCTCTCGAGGTTTGATAGGATGAGATAACGGTACAATCCACTCGACGAGTTGTGCACTGCAGAGGATGACTTGGCAGTCGGATCGTGGTGACACACATGCAAATTCGAGAATCACTTGTCGAATGCAGATACCGTGAACCATTTTGAGGTGTCGCGTGATCATGCGACACTGTGCCTCCGCTCGCGCATACACTGCTGACATGTCGAGACTTTCAACAGCTTGTGCCCAGCGCTCCATCTCCTTCTGACTTGGTTCGTCGTCCGTGGCGCCGGCCGCCTCGCCATCGTGGTTGACACAGCTCAACACTGGATGGACATTGTGGGTACAAGTTTCACTAGAACCGTGGTCTGAACTGTAGCGCGTGACAATCTTGATGGTTTCTGTCGTCAGTTGGTTCTGCGGATGGTTGTTGAAATGGCTGGACGTGGATGCGGCCTGTAAAACGAAGCGACCACCGGGATACGCGCGTGTGATACGGATGTCTGGCTCCAACGCCGTCATACTCTGCTGGCGGGCGCAGAGCTCCCGCACGACCACATCCAATGTACTTTCACTCAGGAGCCGTGGCTCATCTGCATTGTAGAGGATAGCGACGGCTTGCTGGGGCGCTGGTGAATTTTGTCGATTGCTATGGTCCCGATTTTTCGCGAGATCCTGCAGGTGCGCCTCAAATCGAAGTAGACTCAGTTCAAGTACATCGCGCCGTTGCACCACAACGTCTTTACGTGCTCGAGTCTTGGTCTTCGTGGCTTTTTGGTGGTGAAGCGCATTGCAAAGCCACGCTGTGAGCACTCCTTCGTCATCAAAGAGCGCAGTGTCTGCGATGTGGACTCCACCGATGCCAACGATATGCGAAAACAGCCAGTGAGTCGCTGTACGGCGCGTTGTGAGACATTGGTTGGTGGCGCTGTCCATCGACTCCGTTGGACCTATAGTTCGTTGCGTCGCTGTCTTGGGTTGACAGACCTCCACACCGTAATCGCTCGAACTCTCCGCTCTTACCATCGGGCCGAAAATAGGCTCTCTACCGATGATGGTAGATACCGTCGTCGAACTGTTGCACTAGGGTATGTGGTGCTCGGCTCGTCTCGCTAGCGGTGACCGAGCTTTCCACAACTTCGTCGAATCTTGCTGGTTTGACCCGAACTCGTTCCCATTCGCGTTACTTACCTGCTGTCTTGAGGGGCCTCGAGCGCTGAGGCTAGACATGGCGATGAATGTTTGTCGGTCATTACGTGGTGGGCGAGGCAGGAGGGAAGGTCCCGAACCGATATAGGTGCATCCTGTCGGAGAAGTAGTGGGGAGAGCGAATGACACCAGCGGGCTGAGAACATGAGTTGGTCGGGTCATGGCGACAGTAGCTGGGATAAACTGTCGTGCAGTAGAGCTTGAGGGTGGCGTCGAGCTGAAAGGACTTCGCCAGCCCCAGGCGGAGACAGCTGCTGCAAGTCGGGAGGCCGCTGCGGAGTCACATCCACGGTTCTCGCTTTCTTTGGGGGGTGAGGCATCGCCTGCTTGAGTTATTGATGACGGAAACATTTTGGCGAATGGACTTGAAAATGTTTGCTTCTCATAAACGTTGCGAGCTAGCTGGGAGTGCGCGCGACCACCTTTCGCTGGCGACGACAGGTGCATGGACTCGCCCGTCGAGCTGGTCGCTGCCATGTGGGCCAAGAATTGCTGCCACGGCTTCTCCACCTGATAGTACGCAGTAGATACACCGCTCGAGCTGGTCTGTTCTTGCACGCGTTGCTGCTGCTTTTTGGCCGTCGACTCGTTCCATTTGTGGCGCTCAAGCAACGCGTTGCGAACGATCGCGAGGCACTGCGGACTCAGCCGACGCCACCCGCGCTCCGACAACTCCAGCATCTCAACGTGCGTGGTGCTCATATACACGGCAGAGCCGAGATCCCACTGCTCGCCTGCCCCATGAGCGCCAACGGTCCCTGATGATGATCCGGAGACTGTGGGTGAATTGCCAGGCGGAATAGCGACAGTGGTCACACCTCCAGTGTGCGCAATCGCGACTCCAAAGAACTCCTGTGCACAAATGGTCGCCACCCGGACCAATGCTGATTTGGTCGTCGTGGGGAGAGACGCTGGCTTGTCTCCAGAGGAGCTCACGCCTCCAGGAGGCGTTGTCTGACCGGGCACCGGCACCTGGATCTTCATAAACACTCCAATCTCACCGCTCTTGACAATATACAGGGTGCGGTGATGAATGTGTTCCTGTAAGAAGATATGCCGTGCGTCGTACACAACTTCTTGGAGATCGTGGGCCACACGGATGCACTGGCCAAAGTCACTGCCACGGAAAAAGCTCAGTCGTGATAGGAACTCCGCGCGCTTCACCATCAGCTGCTGCACGGATACGCCCGGTAGCGCTGCCTGTACAGCCACGAGGTGATCACGGTCCAACACGAGCAGATCTGTGTCGCATGCCGCCATGGTCGTCGCTGATCGCTGCAATCGAGTGACGAGACTGAGCTCCCCGAACGAGTCGCCCGCAGACAGCGTCGCAATCACTTCATGATGCTTGATAGCGGTGCTGTTATTGATCGTACCCACATCTTCATTTACTATGTTGATCTTGCCTCGAAGGATGAGGAAGGCGCGACTCTCGATCTTCCCCTGGCGGAACAGATACGCGTCTTTGGAGATGTTCGCGAAGGTTACATACTTGGCAAGACATCGCGCGAGCTTGTACTTGTCGATGTGGGGTCCTGGCACGTCAAACTTCCCAATGAAAGCCGTGCGTTCAATAAGGCGACCAATAAAAAAGGTCTCCTCTGCCGTCCGTGAGGCGGATGCTTTCATGAGTATCCGTCGCGTCTCTGAGCGGATGATGCCAAGTGATGAGGACGGCGAATCCCACGTGATTCGCGAGGCCACAAACTCGAACTCATCTGCGAGCGCGGATTCCTGATTCAAGCGCCGGAACAGGTCGAGATACAGCGTCTTCCCAGCAAACTTCTGGTTGTACGCGGCCTTGAACTTCTTGATGAACGTGACCAGGTAGTGTGACACTTTTGGATTGGATAGATGCAAATTGCGAGCATTCACCACCAACTTCCACTCCTCTACCAGCGTCGTCGCGAGAAGCGCTTCCGCGTCCACATCGATCGCTAAGGTTGCACCACCCGCGCCCAGTTGTGCAGCCGTGATGTAGTGCTTTCGAGTGATCACAATGCACGTAACAGTTGTACCCACAGCGACCACGTCCGCAGTGCGCGGCTTGTCGAGCAATCCCATCTCACCAAATCCCTGGAAGATTGATTTATGAGCGACGACTGTCGATGTCGTTGTGGCGCGCTCGAGTCCGACGAGGCTGTGACTACCTCGACTCTTACCCACGCCATCACTGAGGATAAAAGCAAGTGCAGTCTCCTCGAGCACGATGTTTGCTTCTCCCTCGACAAGAATGAAGTACCGGTCAGCGACCTCTCCTTGACGGCATATCTGGTCTCCGTGGGCGAATTCTTGCAGGTGACACCGAGCGATAAGGTGCTGGCGCTGTGCCGGTGTCCACTCCTTGAACATACGATCTTTCTCAAGTACTGAGTGAACTTGAAGCAAGTGACGATATAGCATGAGCGAGTGGAGCGGTCTCAGCAGCTGGTCAAAGTCGTGCTCAAGAATTACGAAACACACGACTGCACCGCCAGCGACAGCATTGGTATTGCGCGTCAGCTTGCTCTGCAGCAGCGCGAGCTCGCCAAAATATTCGTGTTCGCGATGTGTGTGGATCTGAATCTCCATCTCCGCGTCCTGGACAGACCGTCGTCGCGAGCGACCGCTTGCCATCGCGCTGACGACCGCCGAAAACCCACCGTTGTTTCCCCCCGGATTGCCAGAGGATGCGGGCGATCGACGCTGAGTAATGAGTACTTTGCCGTCCTCAATAAAGTATAAGTCTCTCTCAGCCTGACCCTGGCAATAGATGTACTCGCCATCGACGAAGCTCATCATGCGAAGCGCTGATGTGAGTTGGTCTTCTGTACAGTGCTGCTCCTTCATTAGCTGCTTTAGTATAGGCACGCTACGAATCAGCTTCCGCTTCCTCTCTGCGTCGGCACTCGAAGCTAAGTGGCGGCTCGAGGTCATGGCTTTCAGCACGGCTCCGCCCTGGCCTCCACGCGGACTTGCTGGCAAGCCGGGCAAGCGCAACACCGGCAACGAAGACTGTGATGTACCGCCCTCGTTCGTGAGGGTTGGAGTCGCTGAAGATGCGGGTGCATCGTTACCGGCACCACCAACGGATACTCCCGTGGCTGCGCTCGCGGGCATCTTGGTATGCTGGTGGCCTATAGACAACTCCTGCGGTTAGTGCGGATGGCTCCGTTTCGAGAGATTTAGCTTGGAGAGACAACCAAAATTAGAGATTCGAGTGTCAGGCACAGGCGACCTCGTATTGGGCACACTGACACACACGCACACGCAAGATGAGAAGCTCACATGCGTAGAGCGTACAACTCGCACGATTCGGCCTTGCGCACCTGTTATTTGAGAGCGACGACTTAGCCGATTCAGAAGCAGCCTTGCGATGATCTACACAAACCAGTGACGTGGCAATTGCATGACGAGATCAGCGAGCCAAGATGGTCCCTCCGTATGTGTCATTTCTCCATTGAGCATTGTGCGCGAGCCGAAGCCTTTGTGCATGAGGCAACGCGGTTCTGAGGATCCTGCTCAAACACGGGTGCCTTACGTAGCATCTACCGATATGTCATCCACACGACACACCCACTGGAGAGCTTCAACGACCAAATCTGGACTCACGAATGCCATCTCACCGATGGCCTCATGTTGTAGGGCTGCAAAACGCGTCTGCGCCGTGATGCCGTCGAACGTGAACCGTGGCTAGTCTCAAAGACCGATCGAAGAGGGAGCCAAGCTGCGGGCTGGAGAGATACGAGGTCAGGAATGCTCGTGTCGCCTCTCTCGATTGCTCAGTAATGGTCTCGCGTCGTGTATTCTTCCGTAAGCGCGCTCGATCGCTTGACACTTTCCCAAACGCGGGCCGTGTTGCTGAGCCACTCCTTGAGCGTGAGAGGTGAAGGGGCAGTCGGCGCAGACGTGCTCGATGGCCTGGTGAACGAGGGGGAAGCTGGCAGCGACTCCACGAAGCGTGCCCATTGAAGCGCGTGCGCACGCCAGTTTTCGATAGTGCGTTCAGACTTGGTCGCATCAAACGTCTCAAACTTCCAGAGTGGTACATCACTTGTTCTTGATGGTCGGTAAATCCATTCAGCAGGGAGAAGATGGCCAAGTGAGCGGAGCGCCTTGCTCTCGCTTGTCGCTGGTTCACGAGTCGCCACTTCGTTCGCGACAAACAGCAGCTGTGCGTGGTGCTTGTCCTTGACAACGTGGCCTGAGACGTTCGGAAGGCGGCACTGCTGCATCTTGTCATGGACCTTGCGCAGAAATTCAATCATCTCCAGGTCCACACCTGCTTGGCCACTGACGGGAACAATGATGTAGTGGCATACGGAGAGCAGCAAAATCGCGATTTGGATCGACGCGAGCTCGTTTTGTTGTTCAGGCGATAGCGCACCAAAGCGAGCGGCAGCCGCCGCTGCAGCACCAGACGAATCGTTGCGGGCCAGCACCTCTGCCAAGTGTGACGCGCTTAAAAGAGGCTGAGAATCCAGCAGCACGAGCCCTCCCGTGTTCGCGCGTAGCCGCTGCGCTTCACAGGCCACC
>JAADVY010000921.1:0-11357 GCA_023336035.1 Pythium plurisporium
GAGATCAGTTTTGTCAAGGTCCGGTCAGTGTAACGTAGTGCAGTGTACATGCCCAAAATAAAGTGCTCTCGATGTGATCAAACCTGGAGACCACTCGTCTCTGCGTCGTTCTTGCGTCGGCTAATCAATTTTTACAGGAGCTCGTTTGCGAACTCGGCACGTTTTCAATAAGCAGGGAGGGGCCTCCTAACCAAATCATGGCTACAACTTGCTATGAAGAGGGATCGGGAAACTCGGCGTGTTTGCTCAAAGTGGACTGTCTTGTCCGCTCGCAGATGCATTGCCTCACTGAAAATCGTTTCACGCGGCACTCGAAGTGTCCAGCATCGATTGCACAAGCATGTTCTCGATCATTTGGTGGTTCGAGTTCAAGTTGCCATGCGTCGAATGGATCACAAAGTCGGTGACGGCACCCACTTTACCCGCTTGATCGCTCGCTTCATCGTCGTACACGTCCGGCGTCATCATGTACCGAGCTCGCATCTGCGTGGCCTGGGTCGGATCTTCCGCGGACCGAGTGAGTTCCACCCAGGCTTTCTGTCGCATCAACAAACCACCCATAAACATGCCCGAGATCTCGAGCGGCTCGGCCAGCATATTCCACACAATGAGCGTGCGGTGTTCCTCCTCGTACCGTCGTACACACTGCTTGCCTCGGAACTCGCCCCGCATCGGCCCGGCATGGATCTCCACGCCAAAGCTGCGTGCGATCGTGTCGTTTGTCTGCTCAAACGTTTCGCGGAACAGCGACTTCATGACCGCCGCACCGCCGCGTCTGCCTTGTGTCATGTGCTGCCAGAACGCCGCCGCGGTTGAGCGCACGTCAAACGGCAGGATCTTGCTGTCGACCACGTCGACGTACATGTCGCTCATGTCGTGCTCGCCCGGTTCGTTCGCGGGGTCCTCGCCGGTCATGCGTACCGTGATCACTCGGAAGATCGCGCCTCGATTCGGCGGGAACCGCTCGACACTGAAAATCTGAGCCGCCTCACGGTACTGCTGCTCGAGTCCCTGGAGCATGTCCTGGAACATCGCCGCTTCCTCGTCTTTGGTCGCGGCGCGGTTCCACGTGTACGTCTTGGCCGGCTTCTTCTGGAGCAGCTAGCGGTCCACAAACAAAGACCTGTCAGTACATGACACCATATTGGTCGTCCCCACGGGATCCTTCCGGTTTTGGTATAATACGTACGTCGCCATTGGCTCGCCGCCGCAGCACGCGCTCGAGACTGCGGGCCACGCGGATCTGTTCCTCGAGCATCTCGCGGAGCTTGGCGTTTTCGATCTCGGCCTGCTTGCGCTGCTCGAACTGGCTTGCGGCGACTTTCTCCCACACGGCCGCGAGTTGTGCGGACGGCTTGGGCGGTGGTGGGACTGTGGACGCGAGTGGGGACGACCGATGCGGTTGCGGGTTCTCGTCGTCGCCGCCGCCGCCGGACGAGCCCGAGGTCGAGCTCATGTTGGAGAGCGCGGGGGATGGGGGCACCGTGCGGCTCTTCTTCTGGAGCCGCGCGAGCCGGTCTTCCAGCTCATTCACGCGGCTCCGCAAGTAGATCAGCTCGTCCTTTTGTCGCTTGCGGACGCGCTTGGGGCCCGTGGCCACAGCCGGTGTGGCCGTAGTGGAGTTGGATGGGGCCACAGCTGTGGCCCCATCCCGGTCGTCCCCATCCACAGTCGAACGACTGGCGCTGTTGGGTATGGAGATGTGGGCGGCCAGTTCCGTCGGTTGCTCGGCGCCGTCCGCAGCGAAGAGCTCGGCGGTCGGGTCGTCGTACTCGTCGAGAAACGCGAGTGCGGCCTCCAGCGCGCGCTCGTCTTCTGGGGGTCGCAGGAAACTCATGGTGTGGCCGTTGGCCTGTAGCTGCGTGCGTGGGGATGGCGTGTTGGACGTCCCCAGTTTGCGTTTGTTGGGAGTTGGCAGTTGTGGCCCATCGTGGGACAGCCAGAAGTTGGGAATGTTGGTGCGGACAGGAAGGACCACGGCGGGTCCGATTGCGGAACAACTGTTCTGCACACGTGTTCCACGAACGACGATTGTCCGCCGGGATTCCCCGAGTTTAGTGACGCGTTTTCAAATTAACGACATATCAGTACATGGTGGATGTGTTGCAAGTGAACAATGTATTGAAGCCATCTCCGGTCCGCTTGCTTGCTTGGCGGCTTGCTACTGCACATCACCTTCCGATTGCTCGCCTTCATCAGTTACGGCCAGTGAGATACGCTGCGATTGTGGGCTCGCCACGAACCAGTGCGTGGATATTGAGCAGCGCTGGGAAATCCTCGACGATACTCGCTGGTAAGTGCGAGCTGCTCTTGAGAAAGTCCACGATGCCGAAAATGCCGAGATCAGCGATCGTGAGCTTCGAGCCCGTCGCGTACGGCATGGCCCAGCGTCGAATCCGCTGGTTGAGTGCACCGAGACACTTGAGGATCGTCTCCTTCACGAGCTTGTCGCGTAAGACGCGCTGCTTGTGCAGGTCCTCGGTGGCGAACGCCGGCCCCCAACAGGTCGGGAGCTGGTCCAGCACCGAGAGCACATCGTCGATGCGCAGCGCGAGGACATGCTGCGATGAGACTGGGTAGAGATCCGAGAGGCTACCAGCGTAACGAAGGATCGCGTACGACTGCGCGATGGTCGCAGTTTCATCGACCTCGAGCACCGGGAGTGCTCGTACGGCAGCGTTGGCTTGAGCTGGGCAAACACCTCGGGGTCGACGACACGGTTGTCCTCAAACTCGATCCCACCCAAGTGGAACGCAAGACGAATCGGCTCGGCGCGACCCGAGGCATCGAAGTACGTCAACTTGAGCTTCCTGGGGCGTACAGATTGGAGAGCGTTCCATTCGCGGACTCGTGGATGGTTCACGACTTTGAGTTCAGCAGCGACCCAGTGTTTGAACGGCTTGTGCACGTCGCGCGGCACGAGCGGCAGCCAGTCAACAAGCAGCATCGTGTGGAGGTACTGGTATAATATGAGCTCGTGCATAAGCAGACGCGAGTCGTCTTGAAACGTCGGGTGCGTCTTCATCTCGGCGAGTCGTGCATCGATCTGAGCGAGGTACTTGGGAATGATCTCGTTCGCGAGCTTGATCTCTTCGTCTTGTTTGGCGTTCGGGTCCGTTGCCGAGTACCACGGGCGATAAGACTCACCAAACTCGTCGATTACCTGGATGATTTCGTCCACCATTGCCGCAGCGAGCGGGTTGTTGGCTGGGTACAGTCCCGCGAGCCGGCCAGCGTACCGAGCGATGGCAGTCGACTCGGCCAGCACTTGATCGTCGACCTGCAGCACTGGGACGACACCGTACGGGAACTCGCTCCGTCGCTTGCCTATCTCCGAGAGCGCGAAACGGTCGTCCTCGTACGGAATGCCGCCGATGAACAATGCGAGTCGAATAGCCTCAGCGCGTCCGGGGATATCAAAATACGAGAGCTTGAGCTTGGGGAACATCATCGCCGTGGATGGACTTGAGAACTGAGACCACTGTCAAAGGCGCGAGTCAAATTGTCTAATGCGCCATCACACGCACAGCTTGGTTCGAAGCAACGACAACGGATGGTATCTTGTCCCATGAGACCCGCTGAATCAGTCTTGCTACTCACAAATGGCAAGGATTGCGTTCTCGCGTCCGACACATGCAGGTTGTTATTGTCGAATCGCGGCAAATCTGCGTCGTACGACGTCGCGGTTGATGGCGATCCTCAAATCAACTATAATTGGCTCTCTTCGTACGCAATCGTTGCAGATTTCTTTTCCCTGGATGGTAGCACAGCATGAACGAGATGTTCGTCTGATAAAGGTACTGAATTTGCAGGGAGATGGACCGGACCTTCTCGTGGACAAGGCGCTTGGAGTGCAGATACAGGGATACACTAGCGCCACTTCCTGTCGCGGCTCTTCTTGCGAACCCCCAGCACCTCGAACGACGATGTGGCCTGGACACACACCTCGCGGCGATCACTCCGAGGCGTGTTCTCCTTTTGGACGAATTGTACCGTGCGCTGTTCGTCGAACGTCGAGTTGAATAGCCGCCGGGATTGGACGGACGTACACGAGTTTCTTGAGACAATGTTCGTACTAGCGGAGTCAATCGATTATAGAACCCACCGAAACCTTGGACTGCAGAAGCATATTCTCGATCATTTGGTGGCTTGCGTTCAGATTGGCGTGGGCTGATTGGAGCACGAAGTCAGTGATCGCTCCGACCTTGCGGCCCTGTTCTGGGTCGTCGTCGTCGTACACGTCGGGTGTCAACACAATCTGCGCTCGCATTTGGGTCGCATTCACTGGGTCCTCTTCACACGGCGTAAGCTCGAACCAGGCTTTTTGGCGAGTCAAGAGACCGTACATACACTCGCCAGCGATTTCGATCGGCTCGATCAGCATATTCCACACGATGACCGTACGACTCTCCTCTTCATACCGACGCACACACTGCTTCCCTCGGAATTCGCCTCGCAACGAACTGACATTGATCTCAACACCGAAGCTTCTTGCTATGGTGTCGTTCGTACACTCGACGGGAGTGCAGGAGAGTGCTGTCGACAGATGCTGCTTCGTCAGGTATTGCCAAAAAGTTGCTGCCGTTGATCGCAAATCAAATGGCAAGATCTTGCTGTCGAGAACCTGCACGTACATCTCGTCCGAGTCACCGTCGTTCGCTACGGTATCGTCATCATCACCAGTTGTGCGGACGGTGATCTTGCGGAAGATTGCTGACGGAAACTGTTCGGGCGTAAAGATCCGTGATGATTCCTGGTACTGGGGTTCCAACTCGTCGAGCAGGCTTCTAAAGATCGTCGCTTCCTCTTCTTTCGTGGCAAATCGGTGCCACTTGAAGTTCTTAGTTGAATGCTTTGGCTTCAGCGCCTACGTCTTGCAAGAAGCAAATGAGAATGATGTCCACCAAGTACTAAGTGCTCGAACCTATCGTACATCGCTATTGGTCCTCCGCTTCAGAACTCGTTCAAGACTCCGGGCAAGGCGAATTTGCTCTTCGAGCATCTCCCTCAGCTGCGCATTTTCGAGTTCAGCTTGCTGTCGTTGGTGGAACTGCCGAGTGGCCACTTTCTCCCACACATCAGCGAATGGTGAAGAAGATTGTTCACTACTAGAGGATGCCGACGACGCGATCTCGACGTCGTAAGTGGATGCGATGGTTGAAGACAGAGCCAACCTCTGAAGATTCTGGTTGTTTCCTTTTGATCGACTCAGTTGCTGGAGACGTCCGAGACGGTCCTCAAGTTGCTGCACACGACAACGCAGGTACACGATTTCATCCCTGTGACGCTTCCGAGCTCGTTTCGACACGGCTGACGCGCTCGTATCAACGACTGAGATTCCATCGGTGCTGTTGTTGTCGGCTTCGTCGTCAGTCCTGCGATTTAGCTGCAGCTTAGGCACCTGGGTGATGTTGTTCGACTGGTGGTCGACGTCGTTGCTTTCTTCCTGATTAAACTCGTCGACAAATGCAAGAGCAGCCCTGAGCGTCAGCTCATCCTCCTCTGGAACGAAGCTCATGAGTGCGTCACTACAGATCTTTGCAGTTGTGCAGACTCATTCGATCCAGCCCCCGCACGCAGTCTGCTCACCCTTACGTGACTAGTCGCACCCTGCCCAACGCCTCTTCGGATTCCAAAACTGTCCAAACCACCTTGCGCACCTTGCGCACCAGTATTCCTGGATCTACGCGATCTAGGTCCGTTTGCTTCGAGTTGAGTGTGTGTGTGTAAGGAGGAGCACCCTGGAGAATTGCTGACTCTTCAACTGGCCCCACAAGCGTATTTTCAATCAATGATCATGTACTCTTCGCCGCGATGGCCTTGTGCCTTGTCGATGACTGGCTGGTTGGAAGAAGTCCACGGCGCCAAATATGCACATGTAAACAGACACTCACCTTACTGATCTTCGTGAGGTCGTTGTCGAGCTTGTTGCCTAGCTTTTGCTTTTGCGCAATGTCAACTCCTCCGCATCGTCACGCCTGGGGAACAAACAGAGAGCAGACCAAATAATGAGAAAGAAAGCCAGCGAGACAAGAGGCTGGTGTGTATGTCGGTCGTAGATAGGAACTGCGTCATCGAGGTGTATTCTTGGTGGTCGACACTGCTTCAGCTGGGCTGCTGGGATGTGATGCTGGGCATTCGGTTCGCCTCGTTGCTCGCATTCATCTGCCGCTTGAGCGCGTTCTCCAGTAAATAGTTCTCGACTTTTTGCTGCATGGCCGATCCGTGCGCATGCACAACCGTGCTCACAAAATCGATCAACGCGTATATCCTCCAGTCGGCCGTGGGCTCGCCGCCGACCGGCACGTCCGGTGAGATCACGCGGAACATGCGCACCTCACATGCACCTGGTGCACCGGCGCGCGTGAGCACAATCCAGCCGGTCTCGTGGAAGCGCAGGTCCGTGGCTGGCACGCCCGAGTAGACTTGCGGCTCGAGCACGGCACGCCACGTGATGACAACGCGGTCCGACTCGATAAAGCGACGCGAGCAGTGCTTGCCATGCAAATCGACCGATGCGTTCCCGTGGGGCGCGCGGATGCCGCAGTAGCGTGCGATCGTGTTCTCGGCGGCGTCGGCCTCGTCGTAAAAGTAGTACGACGGGTGCAGATTGCCGTCCTGTGCGTGGGTCCAAATGGCGTGGCTCATGTCATGGGCATCAAATGGTACGATGCGTCGCGCGAGCATTTCCACACGCACACCCACGGTATCGTCGAGCTTTAGCTGCGTCGTACGGAACGGCGGCGCGACGGCATCGATGCCCGTGGCCTGGAACACCGCGTCCACTTCACGATACGATTGCTCAAGCCCATTCAGCAGTTCCTGAAACACCGGATAGTCGGGCAATTCCTCCACCCGACACCGGCGCCTCGCGACTTTCTTGTCGTCCTCGCACAGACTCGGCACCGTCGTCTACAGATCCATCCACAACCACCGCCATCAGTCTCTCTTGTCTTCCTCCCACGTTCTCACCACGACCACACCATGTACGTACATGGGCCTTCATCTGCTTCTCCAACAATCGACGCAGCTCCTGCGCCACGCGGGTCTGCGCCGAGAACAGATCCTTGAGCTTGGCGTTTTCAATCTCGACGCGCTGCCGTTCGCTTTGCTGCCGCAACGCGATCTTCTCCCAGAGCGCCATCATGTCGCGCTCTTCCTGGGACATGGCGTTCGCGACCGCCGCCGCGCTTTTGCGACGCAGCTTGAGCTCTTGGAGCCGCTCGTCGAGCTCCTTGGCCTCGTCGCGGAGCCGCAGCAGCTCCTCGCGCTGGCGGTTGCGTCGCGGCCCGGCCGTGCCGGCCACGCTGCCGGTCGAGCTCGCCGCGCGGCCGTCCTGCGAGGCCACGTCGTCCGCATCGAGCGTCTCGGACACATCGCTGGACGAGCTCTTGGGCACGGCCACAGGTGGGGCCGTCGCGAATGCGCCCGTCACATTCGACGAAGCCGAGGGAAACGACGTGCCCGGTGGCGGGAAAAACGCCGCGGGCTCGGGTCTGGACGTGGGCGCGGGCCACGCGTCCGGCACGAGGTCGATGCCGTCGACGGCGTAGAACTCGTCCAGCAGCGACAGCGCCTCTTGGAACACGGCGTTCGAGTCGGGGGCGACCATCGCGTCGGGCTGCAGCATCGTTCCGAGCGGTGGCGTTGTTCTCCTGTCGTCGATACGACCATGTGCAAAAAGCGTAATCGGGTCGCTTTCCAGCGTTGGGATTGGGTGAAAAACGGATGCATCTTATAACCAATGAGGAGGAGGAAAGAAATAGGTGGTGTGGACCACATGATGCAGACCGTTTTTTTTTTTGGACGCTGCTACAGTCCATTCGGCGAACCCATTTGGAGAGCAATTGGACCTCATTTGCTGCCCATTTGGTGCCCTTTTTTTGCAGATTTTACGAGTTTACCGTATTTTTCTCCCTAAGTACGAAATGGGCGAATGCGAAGACGCGAGTATTGAGCGTAGCAACACCGGACCTGGGCTGTTAGGACGCTGGGAGGGATGTAGATGCATATGAGGGCACATTTGCGGCGATAGAGCTCCTGAGCTCGCGAAAATAGCGCCGATTTTCGGGTCTCCGTTCACATAAAAAGGGCAGCAAATGGACTCTAGCATCTTCGTTTTTTTTTTACGGGTGGTTGGTTACCAACAGGCACGGCTGGGTTCGAGGTGGATTGGATGGAAGCCACTTCGTGGCTGAGGATGTTGGGCGGTGCGATCGCTCGACAGCTCTGTGCTGGCTGTCAAGTCGACAGCCGCTGAGCCTTCCTGGCTCCTCGTGAGAGTCACTGAGGCCCATTCTATGAGTTTGCACTTGACCAGAGAGTACACACAGTCGTCATCTTTCGCGGACCAAACTGATTCATGCAGAGTTATGTCTAACCAGCTCTGTGTTTGCCCGACGTTGTCACAACCGTCAGGCCGATCCTTCCCAACAGCTACTCTCTGGAACATATCCAGAGCATGTGAGCGAGGTGGCTTGTTCGAGTGGCGCCAGTTTTGCTGTGAAAAGCAGGGGCATTTTCCGTGACCAGTTTCGTGGGTGTTTTCTGCTTTGGGACTCTATGGAGGGGTAGGGCCGAATCTGTGGGTGCCAATAGAAAATACGGATGCGGAATTTTGCATCCAATGATCTTCTTCCACAGTCACCATAATTGATGGTGATTGGACAGCTGTGTCAGGGCTGCTTCAGTTTTCGTGACCAAACACAGGAAACAGTGTTTCAAACACAGGAGGCTTATCGTCCGGTTTTGAAGCGCCCGGATCGCATCCGAAAATGAAGTGTCCCATCTCCCAAGTTAGGATTTTCAACACCCGCATTCCATACATAGTCCGAGTGTAACCCACTTGACGGGTCGGCCCAAAAACCAGGCAAGGCTCCCGGACAACATCCAGAGACCGCGAAGGTTCGCGTCCAAGCAGATCCATCGCAAAAGCAGCCGGACTCACCCGCGAGCCACACTACTGTGCTGCGACAGTCGTGCGGTCGCATCCGACGCCTGCGGCTGGTAACACTGGCGGCCACTGCATTTTACGATCGCCATGGCGTGGGACAGCAAGGCCGCACGGCCGCTATCGCCCACATCCGTATCCGCGTCCACAGACATGGCCGCAGCCCAACGCAATGCGACCAGCAAGCTTGCGGCACTTTTCTTCCTGATCGTCTGCAGCTGCGGCATCGGACTGCTCGCCGTCTCCTCGCTGCTGCAGGGCTCGGAGCAGCGCGCGGCCGCACTCGCGCTGTCCACGCAGCTCAAGGCGGAGCCCCGTGGTGTCAGCGCGACGCTGCGCCGCGAGACCGAGACCACGGACGACGCGCCGTCTGCGGCGCCGTCCACTGCGCCGTCCACAGCCACGTCCACGTCCGCATCCGCGCGGACATCTACGTCCACAGTGCCCACGCCCGACTTCCCGACGTCGCGACTGTCGGTGGCCGAGAAATGGAAGCGCCTGGGGAATCTGGACGACTACGAGTGCGTCGCCTGGCGGCCCTGCCGTGACTGCTCGCCGTATGGCGGTGTGGACGCGACCAAGCCGGCGCTGCCCTGCAACGCGTCGATCCCGAACGGCCACGCGGGCTTTTGCGAGCTGCGGCACAAGACCACAAGCCAACTCACACGCGTGATGGAGATGCACTGCGACTCGCTGCGGCCGTCGGTCGAGTTCAAGTGCCAGGACTTTGCCGCGATCCTCAACTACGGGCCGCAGGCCACGCAGTACGAGCACGACCCGACGTTCTCGTACGACTCGTGCCGCACGCAGTTTGCCGAGGACCAGGACTCGACGGCCGGTGCGTTGCCCCTCGAAGTCCACGCGACGCCGGACGCGTTTTTTCGTCGTGGCATCGTAATCGTCGTGTACGAGAAGCTGCTGGAAAGCGTGTTCGCGTCGATCAAGTCGATGCGGCAATTGGGCTGTGGGTTGCCCGTCGAGTTGTGGTACATTGCGCAAGAGACCGACATCCACCACCCGATCCTCGTCACGCTCACGACCGAGTACGGCGCGTACCTGCGCGAGATCAAAGACCCGCGCGCGTCGCGGTTTTACACCAAGATTTACGCCGTGTTTTACTCGGCGTTTGACCAGGTATTGCTGCTGGACGCCGACAATTTTGCCGTGCGCGATCCGACGTATTTGTTTGACACGCCGCAGTTTGCGACCACCGGGGCGCTCTTTTGGCCCGACTTTTGGCGCTTCAAGAAGACCATTTTCAACATCCAGCCCACGAGCTTTGTGTGGGACGTGTTTGACTTGGACCCCGTGGATATGTTTGAGCAGGAAAGCGGCCAAGTGGTCGTGGACCGGCGTCGCCATTTCAAGGCGCTGAATGCGATGATGTACTATGCGTTCCACCCGACGCTGATCGAGACGCTGCGGCTCGTGTGGGGCGATAAAGATCTCTTCCGGTTTGCGTGGATGAAGACCAACAGCACGTTCCACATGATCAAGATGCCGCCCGGGTCGGCCGGGCTCAAGCTCGCAGACCGCAACGTGTTTTGTGGCGTCACCATGGTGCAGCACGACCCGAACAACGAGGTGATTTTCTTGCACCGCAATCAGGAAAAGCTCACGAGCGCGAACCGGCGTATCGTGTGGAACGATTTGCAGCAGTTCAAGGTCAACGACGTGTCGATTGACGAATACGACGTGCGCGGCGCGAACGGCGGTCGCTACTACCCGATGTACAAGCGCTGCTTTGGCAAGGATATTTATTACGAGAAGGCGTTCGTGGTGACACCGATCGCACAGACCCCGTTCGCGGGCCTCGAAGCACGGCTGCTGGATTTCGTCAACGAGGCCGGACGGATCATCAATGGCTCGGCCGTCACCACGCAAAGCTAGCTACGTACCAGTGGCGCGCCATGGCCACCCACCTACTCGCGAGAGATGATGGCGCGTGGTGGCAAGCAAGGAACTACGCTCGTGCCCGTTTTTTCTCGTGGAGTACCAACTGAATCGCTCAGTTGTATTAGTAATTACAATCACCACCTAACCTTCATATTGCCTGCTATGCCTTTGCCTCGCGTCCTGTGAGTTGTAACGCGAGCCAGTCGAGCGCCTGTGGGAGTCCGGACCCGTCGACGACCGAGACGGGCAGCACCGCGACGGCACTGGTCATCAGCTTGTGAATGTCCAACGCGAGCGCAATCTCGGCTGGACTCATCACGCCAGCGAGATCCTGTTTGTTGGCCAGCACGAGCAGCGGCATCGTCTGGACCTCGCGGGTCTCGCGTAGCATGTGCAGCGCGGCTCTCGCCTCGTCGAGTCGTTCGCGATCGGTTGAATCCACGACAAACACGAACGCACTCGTGCCGTGGCAGTAGTGTCTCCACAGCGGACGGATCCTGTCGCCGCCGCC
>JAADVY010000922.1:0-11352 GCA_023336035.1 Pythium plurisporium
GACACCAGCGTCCACGAGGGTTCCCCCTGGCCAAAGAATCGATGAGCGTCTCGTCTTGCCTCATAACGGTACCTCTCGGAACGGCGAGTCGCCGCATGATCAGAACGGCCATTCCGAATCTCACCGAACCCCACTGCGAATGAGAGCAATTCCATCCACTTTAAGGGGTACGAAGAAAAGCCGTCAGGTACAAGCGACAGGCCACTTGCGAGTAATATTCGGAGCGAACAAACGGTTCTTTTCTTACCGAAACTTACCTCCTGGTAAGGAACACTGCCACACCATTTGCACATACTGCCACACCAACGCCACACAACAGTTGAAGCCACGCAGGATGAGCGGGCTCTAGGATGGGCGACGTCAAGGGGTTGAACCACACAATGGTGCATTGGGAGGGGAGGATGGGATTCTCGACCGATTTGACCTGCGGGATCCCGCCGTTTTCAAAAGCGAGACATTTGAACAAGCGCTCCAAAAAGCGCGCGCAAGCACATTACCGATGACCCGCGCTTCTCAACGTCCGCTGCTCTCTCCACTCCGGCGCCGCGATCCTAACAAAACGGCCCCAGCTCACTTAGTGAAGGCCCGTGACAACATAACAATCCCTCTAACTATCACCGATGTGAACCCATTCGGAGTGCGAGAGTTCGGTTCCTTCGCGGATTTCAAGTGTGCATGGAATACCCACGAGAAGGCGGTTTGTATTCGATGCTCGACACGCGACTCTACGTCTCGCCTCGATTACAATCTGTGAGTCGTTCCCTACGGCGAATAATATCGAGAGGTGGTCTAACCCTCGTTGTATCTGACAGCAAACTCATCGACGCGCGAGTTCGCGACGGACTCTCGCCGACTGATGAAGACTTCGTGAAGACGTTACTACCGGTGACAATGCCGTACAAGAAGAGAATATATCGCTGTATCCACAGCCCCGCCCACAAGTCGAAAAGCGCAGGACTTCGTTTTCGGGCATCGTCAAGGTTCACGGAGTGCAGCGGCCGAATCACAGTGGAAGCCATTCAAAAAGAAGACGGTTCCTGGGTATACACCACCAAGAACGAGGTGAGAGCCATCACATTTGTGCAGATGAATCACTGCCTAATGTTTGCTACGGAATGCTAGGTAATTCGGCACAACCACAGATGCACCAAATTGATGCTCGAGTCGTATGCAAACGGCACGCTCATCACGGAGGAAGATATGTTCTTAGTACGGGCACTTGTGCGCGCCAACGCTCCAACAAGGAATATATGCGACTTGGTGGCACTGTTGACGGGCGCACCTTTCACTGCCCAGCAGCTTGCTAACTTCAAGAGAGACCACTTGGGCGGTACGTCGGCGTTCGCAAGCTTGCGCGGGCTCGTATCGCGATATCTAGAATTCGATGGCTGCTCTTGCTTGATTCTGGACGATGAGAACGGTCGCATGGTCGGCATAATGTTCCAGTCCGCGGCCCAAAAGGCCATTTTCGAGCGTTGGGGTGAAAACCTCATACTCGATTGGACCCACAACACAAACAATGTGGGCTACTACCTAGGTGCGTTGCCTCTGGGTGCTACTCGCGTACTGAGTTTTATGTGGTTACTGATATAGACCTTTTGATGCAACTAGGCAGTTTGATGGTGACTACAGTGACCGGGAAGGGGGTATCCGTTGCCGATTTTCTCTGCGTGCGTCAGTCGTACGATATGATGCGCGACGTGTTCTCGCACTTTATTGCCACCAACCCGGGCGCTGTCGAGCGTGTCAAGTCTTTCATCATCGATAAGGATCTCACGGAATGGGCGGTACTGAAGGAGTTGTTCCCAACCAGCCGCATTTTGCTTTGCCAGTTCCATGTCCTGAAGTGGTTTCTCAAGGTCGTCGGTGATCGAAAATATGAGCTTGATATGGCGACACGGGAGAGGGTGCTCGAGATTCTCCGCGCAATGGTGTACGCTTCGTCAATCTCGGTTTTTGAGGTGCTCCAGCGAATGCTACGCAATCTTCTCCAGGAGGTTTCACCCCAGTTCCTTCGGTACATGCACGAGCGTTGGTACTCCATCCGGGAGATGTGGAGTACGTGCGAGCGTGGGGGAATTTTCACCGCTCTCAACACAACGAGTAATCGGCTGGAGGCATGCTGGGCTCAGATCAAGAAGATTCTCGGTAAAAAGCTGCGGATCGACCTCTGCGTCGAGGCGATCTTCATCTACCAGACGGCTGTGCTTCGGCGAGAATACAAGCTTATTGCACGCAGACTGACTGCTACGCTTCTGCGTTCTCAAGCAGATCCGTTCATCCGCGCCGTGTGCCGCGAGATTAGCGACTACTGCTTCGACCAAGTCATGGATCAATGGGCCCATTATACTGCAAACGCAAACGCGTACGTGTGGGGTTTTGTTGATGCGGATGTGGGTGGGGTGCCTGAAAAGATTTCTGTCGAGACGCTCTCACCTGGCAGCCTGCGACACACAGTAGACTGCACCAAGTGGACCTGTGATTGCAATTTCAGTGTGACCTCAGCTTTGCCGTGCCGTCACGTCATATTCGTTGCTCGGCACGTACTCCATCTTCCATCTCTACCAATGGCGTCTGTGCCAGCCCGCTGGTCAGTCCAGGAAGCAACAGAGATTTTGCCGATTCTGCGACGTGCGATCAGCGAGATCCAGACACTCCGCACCTCGCTCTTGCGGCCAGAGATTTCGATGGAGCCCGTCGTTGACGACGACCCGGTCCTGCAAGAAAAAACGCCGATCCGTAGGTCTGTGGTTCATGTACGCGTCCCGCGTGGTAGAGTTGTCGAGAGCACTGTACTGGACGACTTGCAGAAGCGCAAGATTGTGCGGTCAACGTTTGAGAGCGTCACGAAGTTTCTGATGGCGTCGCCATCCCACCTCTTTCGTCAGAGGCTTGCACAAGTCGACGCCGCTATTAGTGGTCTGATGGCATCTTGGGGCAACGAATCTTTGTCTCCAGACGGCTCCTTAGCTGTCGACTCATCCCCACCCCCGTCTCGCCAAGACGGCACCGACAACGACGGAATCGAGCCAACGGATCTGGCAGCAGGAGTTGCCGTGGCGGCCACGTACACACCTTCCGTACAGGTGCTGGATGACTTCGATGGCGGGGAGGAACCTCGGGATATTGCTGAATGCTTTGCCGAGCTGGAGGCGACGAGCGAGGATGCTGCGACTGACGAGTCTGCCTTCCTCAGTACCAGCGCTCCAGACGATACCGTTCCTGTGGCTCAGACACCCTCCCAAACTGTCCAAGCTGTGGAGGCCGACACCCCTCCACCGCGTACAAATGCATCTGCAGTTGATGTTTCCACGCTTGAGCTTCATGTGCTGCCAAGGTTTTCAGCGACACGGCTCCAGAGAGCCACCGACGCTCTCAACGACAGACTGGCATTCATCACGCAACGAGGTCGATGCGTTGTGAGCATTGTCGCGTTCGTGTGGGCACTGATGCGACTACCGGGTGTGGAACGGCTTTTCGACACCTGGCGCAAGTACCCAGTGCTGTTCGGCGACAAGATACTGCGTGGTCGAATTGCCTCTGCGCATCGTGTACTTCGTCGGCAGCACGAGTCGGATTTGAACTTTGCAATCCCAATGGATCTGTTGTTTGCCTTCAGCTCTGCGGTTCGGAGCGCGAAACTCGTCGAGGGGCCCCTTTCTTTCGGTGATGCTGAGCGCGGTGTGTTTATAGCGAAGCTGCTTGCTTCTCTTCGTGGATTTACCGAACCCGAGCTAGAGACTCTTCACCAGTTTTATGCATTCCGCAAGAAGCACACGGAGACTGTCGAGGACATGTCATGGGTGAAATCGATCGGCGAGCAATCGCATCAGGCTGATACCCAGCGCGTTTGTTCGTCGATATGTACCATGGCCTCGTCGTGCTCGCTTCTGACGGGTTTTCAAGTGCAAACGCCGTTCTACAACCATGGGGCATTTATTGTGTGGGGAGATGTCGTGGGGTACCTCGCGGGTGAGCGGCGTTTGGATGCTGTCGTGCTCGTGTACTGCCTTCGCCAGATGGCTGCATATTTGGATGGGGTGTTCATTGCCCCACCACCCGGATCCAATACGTCGCCACTACCTTCCTCGTTAACAGAGCACGGCTCGTTGAGACGAGTGCTATTCCCAGTATGCTATGACAACGGCAGATGGTGTCTCGTGACTGTTGAAGTCGAGGGTGGAGTTGGTACCGTCCTGCTGTACGACCCGCTAAATCAGCGTCACTACCACGATCAGCTTTTCGGGTATTGGCGGGGATCTTGTGAGCCTTTCCTGCGGTCCTCGACGTGCGTCAACTCGTATCAAGTGCGAGTTGTACATGGACCTTGCCACCCGAACATCAGCGATACTGGCGTTATGTGCTTGATCCAAGCACGCCTTGGCATGGAAGGATCTGAAGACACCAGGTTTCACGAGCTCAGAGACGTCAAAGCTGTCGTATCTGAGACGCGACTTCGAGCGTTGTGGTGTGTTCTGTCAGAATCACGACGCGTGGAAGTGGACGTCGCGGACGAGCAAAAGGCAAACAACATCCTCGCATCATTTCTCACATGGCATGCGCAGCATGGCACATGACATCCCTGGTAGCTAAATAGATATTTGCGTGACTAACTAGCACGTACTAACGAGATATGTAATAACTCTGAGACTAACTAGCTAATCACTAACTAGATAATCACTAACTAGATAATAACTATCTAGATATGTCTACCAAGCTATTTCATTCGGACAGGACGCTTGTCAAAAATGTGTGGCCGGGCCGTGTGTTGGATCAGGGAGTACGAAGTTTGAGGATCACGAGTTATGTGTTTATTGAAGTTTTTCAAGGTCCTTGAGTCCTCGACGTTCCACCAGTCCTTCGAGCTCCTCGAACTCCCCCATCCCGACCGTACGGGCGGGGGATGGCGGTGGTGAGTACAAACCGAGGCTGTCGAGGTACTGGTCAATATTCGAAGCCGAGAAGTGTGGGCGGCATGATGGCTTGAACAGACGCTCGGGAAGCTTCTCGTATTCGAAAGGTAAGGCGTGCTTCTTGAAACGAGCCTTGATGATTCGAACCGCATGCGGAGTCACAGTTGTGTTCGGGTAATACTTGTCGCGGATCTTGTAGCATAACCGAGCGAATGGGCACGCTTTCCGTTTTCGACGAGCCATCACTACATTGTTCATCAGAGTGATTCAACATTCGTATCCACATCAGCGACGAAAACAAATGCAAACCGGTCAACGAAGCGCCGCCGGATCGAGAGGCGCCCTGCACCTCGAGTCCAATGAATGCTCCAGTTCAAGCCCACGCTTTACACACCAAGCGCGACCGGGGGGGGCAATCGTGAAGCACTCGAGACCGCCTTGCACCCCAGGCAGCAGGACAGGGAAGAGCGAGGCGCCACAGCTTGCGCGCGAGGCACGTCCAGCGCCCTCAATTGCCGAAATGGACGTCACCAGGTGAGAGACGAATTGCAAATGAGGACTACCAGTCCGCTGGATTGCGCAGATCGCGGAAGGGCTTCTCCAAATCTTCCATGCATTTTAAAATGCCCGGCCGTCTATTGGTCGATGAGAATCGAACGCCACAGAAGAGAATCTGAATTGATGTGCTGGGTAGGCAATCACCCATACCGGTACAACAGTATCTAGTAGACACATTGGGTTGTCTAATTAGACACACTTGAGTGTCTAACTAGACTTATACGTATCTAATTTGCTCTGTCGATTCATCTGGACTGTCTAAGTAGACATTCGTGCACTGGGGACACAGTGATTACGGCACACTCACTCAAGCGACCAAGATGGTACATGGCATGTACTTCAACTTGCCGTCATCATTGGGGCTGATTATGCTCTGGAAATGGTCTGGATGTTTACGACCTTTGGTACCACATTTGCGGTACGAGCTATGAACACGGGATTCTGCTCCCCAACAGTCTAAGTAGTCATAACGGTCACAACTGTCCACGCGGTCACAACTGTCCAAGCGTCTAACTAGCCACTACGGACGTAGTCGACATGGTGTTCATCCACAAGGCGTTTTGGCACTATGTGACCGAGGTTGGTTCGAAAGGCGCGATTGCATATGCGAATGGTGAGCACGACTGGGATTCCGACAAGGATTTTCTCAAGAAGGCGAGGGGTCGCGATCTTCGTGACATGTGGCTCGCCCTTCCTGACGCAGAGAGGCAAGAGCGCATGACGGCACATGCAGACCCCGCGTATGATATGATTACAAAACTTCGGAAGCGCAAGCCTGAAACGGGTGTGTGCGATGGCCGCGAGCTTCGATACAAGCTCCCCACGGGCCAACTTGCCGTGCTGGTGGCCAGGTATGCAGAGAAGCGGAAGCCCCCGGTCTCGGAAAATCCTGCGTCCAAGGCACCCGATAACGACTCATCTCCGGACATGTGCAAGCTCGCGAAGACCCGGAACGCCGCCGCCAAGTCTGCGTTTAACGCCGTCCTGTCTGGGATGACGGAAGAAGCAGTAGCGGCAGCACGACCCCTCCTCGTCGCCGCGACAGATGTAGTGTTTGCTGCGTCTCGCCAACTTTCATTGCCTTATGCAGAGCTGACTGTTCTCGGAGCTCACGTCGGCGGTATTCTTCAAGCTGTTGACGGTGAGGCCTCCCGCAGGCGCATACAATCAGAGTCCGCGCTCGTCGAACAAGACGCAGCTTTGTGTGCGGACGCCGCGAAGTGCGCGGCCGCGTACGCTGAGGCCCACGCTGCCATCGGCGAGTACTGTCGCAAAACGAAGACCCCCCACCCCGACGAGCCTATTCGTGCCGGTCCGGAGACCTTCCCGGTGGCCATCCGTGGATGCCGCGCCGCCACCAAGCTCACTGACACACCCACGGAGAGAACCGCCGAAGTGATTGTGCGGACGCCCGCCGAGGGGACCATGGAGAAGGCTGGCGAGCTGCACGTCGAGGAGACTTTTGATGCACCCGCCGACAATTCGGCGGAGAAAGCTGTGGAGAAGATCGCCGCGCCGGAGAGTGTCGAGGCGTCCGTCGCGCAGGAGACCGTGGTTACACCCGCGCAGGAGAAATTGGTGGACACCGAGGAGCATTCTGTTGAGATCATGGAGATTGTCGAGACGGCGGCCAGCTCGACAGTCAAGTCAATGAAAAAGATTAAGGCAAAGAACACGTCAACGAAGGACACGAAAAGACCGAAGAAGACTGCATGTGGTAAGCGGTCGAGCGGGTTGATACAGGGCTCACCTCACAGTCCAGAAGTCGCCTTCAATGGAGGTGTGGCAGAACGTGTGCTTAAGCGCAGCCGTCGCGGACCTCGATGTCTTGTTGAATAGTTCGCTCCATTTCAAAATGGAGAAGACTAAGTAGCCGTGATCGTACGTCTAGTTAGTTCCATGCACCTTCAAAAACTAACTAGTCATTTGATGTGTGGTATCTAGTTAGATAAAACTAAATAGTCATTATGATATGTGGTGTCTAGTTAGATCTCCCTGTGTCACGGCACTTGAACACGCCACTTCACTTCACGAAGATCACCAAGCGCTGCAAAATCACAAAGGTCGTCAGGCGCAACAAACATGAACGGCGTAGACAACGATTCTGACGACTTTGAGTCGGATAGTGAGATGATACTGCGATGGCGCGAGGAACGGGAGGCGAGGGAGCGGGCGGAACTCGCGAAGGCGAGAGCGGCGAAGGCGCGGAAAACCAAACGCCGCGGG
The DNA here is from genome assembly GCA_023336035.1 of Pythium plurisporium. Classification (NCBI taxonomy): domain Eukaryota; phylum Oomycota; class Peronosporomycetes; order Pythiales; family Pythiaceae; genus Pythium; species Pythium plurisporium. The sequence continues at coordinate 7,698 of JAADVY010000922.1, forward strand.
CAAACCAACGACGCTGTCCCCGTAGCGACCGACGAGACGACTACGGTAGTTACCGCTAAACATGGTGGCAAGACGAAAAGGCGGAAAGTTGTTCCCCTTGGCACCGAAGAACAGGCTGCCCCAGGCCAACAACACATCAAGAGACAGAAGGCGTCGAGAAAACAAATACTCAAAACAAGCGCGACGGCGGAGGCGAACGCGAAGGCGGGAGAAGAACCTACGGAGGCGCCAAGGGATTCCCCACCGAAGCGCACACCAAAGCGCACGCCAACGATTGTAGTCGAGCTCGTTCCTCGCGCAGATCAAACGACTCCAGTCGCCACTACCGTGAAGCCTCTCACACGTAAGAAGGAGGGGCAGTGGCATGTCAAGCCCGGTGGACGACTCGAACTGGTCTCTGCTGGGTCGAACCGACCACTAGACGCCGTCGACCGTGTCGTGAAGACGCCTGGGGTGTCAAAGAATCCGGCGGCTCCGACACCGGCTCCGACACCGGCTCCGACACCTGTAGCTGTGAAGCCCTTCACAGCTAAGAAGGCGGGACAGTGGCATGTAAGCCGTAGTGGCCGACTCGAGTTGTTGCCTTCTGAGTCTGTCCCTCTGACGGACCACAACGACCTCGCGTTGAAGAAGGGTGTGTCTGCGTCGACCACTATCCCCGACTTCGTCATTCTTCTCGCGAAGAAAACCACCCACATTCCAACCCCAGTGGAAATCCAGCACCTGCTCCCAGTATACCCTAAGTGGAAGACCGAAGACCGAAGTCTCATGGCCAAAATTAACTGGCAATGTCGTAACATACGGTTTCCTCCCCCCCCCGACAACCCGACGTGCAGGGCGAACCAGAGCAAGAGCCCAGTGTGGGGACCGAGCAGGACCCGATCGTGGAGATCGAGCAAAAGTCGCCAATCGTGGAGACAGAGCCAGCGACCCGAAAGCAGGCCGTTCTTGGTGTCGAAATTGTCGATCTAGTTAGTTCGGGCGAGACGTGCGTCAGCCATAGTTTGACCGCGGCCGTGGAGGACGAGAAAATTATCCGTCTTCTTCAATTCAGGAAGGATATGGAAGACAGCGACGGAAGCAATGGAGGCGACGGAAGCGACGGAAGCGACGGTGAGCAAGAGGAGAGTGACTGGAGCGAGGAAGAAAACGAAGATAGCGACGGGAGTGAAGGGGAACAAGGTGATATAGGTTCGATCATACTGGACGAAGCAAAAGAGGACGAGGTCGATGTCATGCTCAGCCCTATGCTCGCTCGTACCAGCGTCGTGGATGCAACTGAGGTCAGGCCCGGCGCCTTACGTGGTCCCAGGCGTTATAAGCAAGCTCGCTGGCCGGGCGACGTGGCCCCACTCAGCAGCCACTTCAATCCATCACAGCTTGTGTTACCCAAGTTCCTCCCGTTTAAAGAAAAGTGTTCGTGTGTGGGGGACTGTGATCGGAGCTCCTGCGAGAATGCAGTATCTGGTGTCTTCTGCAACGAGCAGTGCTGCGATCTCAAGGGAAAATGTGCCAACGGAATACGCACGTCGAAGAAACTCAAACTCGCTAAGATCCGGGGTACTGATCATCTTGCGGTAGTCGCGGTAGGTCCAATCGAGGCAGGTGTTGCGATCGGGGAATACCTTGGCCGCATATCTCGGCGCATTCGACAGACAGCTTTGCAGATGATGGAATCCAACGAGCCCAATTCGGGTTACAAGCTGATGATGGCAGCGCCTGCGGTCCGTATACCGAAGCATTGTATCATCATAGACGCCGCGAAACACGGGTCGCTCATGCGATTTCTTAACCATTCATGCAACCCTGTCGCTGACTTTGTGCAGGTAGCGAACGGCCGCCATCACACTGTCGTTGCGGTGACCAGGCGGGCCGTGCAAGAAGGCGAGGAGGTGACAGTGGACTACGGAAACTATCTGTGGTTCCGCTGTCAGTGTGGAGAGAAGAATTGTCGCGACATCCATCTCTCGAGTACGCCGCAGTAGATGTCGCAGTAGATGAAATGTTGATACGCTGTTGTGTGATGAAAAAGTGTGATGAAAATAAACACTACTACCACTACACATTCTGCATATGTCATCGAGCCTTCGAGACTAGTTCCCCTTTTTGGGCCGCTGCCAAGCCCTCACGTTCCATGCGCTCGACCAGCAGCTCGAGGTGCGCGTGCATCTCATTGATACGGTCGACGCACACCCGCACTTCGTTTAGCTTGGAAATGGACATGCCAAGCTGCCCTGTCAGATGGCGGAGATCTCGAACGCGCGCGGGCGCGGGCAATCTATCCACGGCATTTGGCTGTAAGAATTTACAGTAAGTCACGGACAGTGGTGAGGTGGCGGCGCATACTCACGTTGCGCCGACAGCCCCGCACAGTGAACAGGGTAGCTCGCTCTGACGTCCACGACGCGACTCCATCGAGACAAACTTCTTGTTTGGGATATGGTGGTGGTGGCTGGGAAGTGACTAAGTAGATCTCGAAGCCACCACGTAAAATACGAGGACTGGAAAGCGAATTTTTCTCGAATGTCACAAATGTGGTTATCAAAACGAAATATAACGCCTTTGCCAACCGCAATATTACGACTCCGGACAGTCCAGTTGTCCCGTCTGTCGACGATGACGTCCCTTCCCGTAACACCTTAAAGTGGATTGAACGCCATTCATCGAATCCGGCCAATCGCTAAGTCAGTTGCTCGGTCGCACAATGATGCGACTCGCATCATTGTTGCTGGGTAACTGACGAGTGACTCAGTCATTTCCGAAGTCCGACCTGTGACTTCTTCGCTACCTGTATGAAATGATTACTTGCTCCCATTGTGATCTTGAGATCTAATGCCTACCAAAAAAGCATAGTGTGGTAGAATGGTTCCAATCATACCTCTCACCGACAGTTGATTTATCTTGAAATTTGTATGGTCATATGGAAGCCATCTTCCCCGAGTGATCTGGTTGAAGGGCCACATCCAGCTTCAGCGAGATGCTGTTCCCGTGCGAAAGTGGCCCCACACACACGCAGAATAAGCTGTCTTTAGCAGGGTCCGAGCATGACTCACAGTAGAACGAGGTGTGTTGCAAATGTTGCATATCCATTGGGCTTGATTGCCTGACTCACGCATACCGGCATACTGAGGAAGCCTGGAAAGGGGCTAGAGGCCCGACACTCAGTTTCGCCATGTTGGCTCGCTCAATTTGGACGGGGAGGACGCGACGTGGTAGGAACTGAATGTGGCAACACAGTCGCATATATATATATATATACCTATAGAACCATTGCTTCTGGACCATGCGACTCTCGCGTGGACCGCCTTGTGGTCTCGAATGCAGAGGCTGTACCGCCTTTGAAGCAGTTGCTCGTGTCAGGCTCGGACGGCTGCAGGCAGTGGAGAGTGGCGGCTCTGCTCACTTTCTTAATTATGGGACTGCATCAAGGCCTGCGGTCTAATCGCGAGCTGAGGAGGAATCCGACCGCTGTTGGAGCTGTTGGATTATTTCACTAACGTCCCCCACCAAGACCTAGCAGAGTGCTCGCACGCGGCGACGCGCCCACGAGCCTACTAACCACCCTCACAACATGGTCCTGGTCGTCGCGTCCAGAGCTCGTCGTCCGCGTCCAGAGCCGCCACGGCTTCTGGAAATCCAGAGCGAGACCAATCCA
>JAADVY010000923.1:0-11347 GCA_023336035.1 Pythium plurisporium
ACGCCCGGCTCGCAGGGCCATAATCTGGTCGCGACCGTCGTGACGATCGCCGCGCCGCAGGAGAAGCAGCGCTTTGATGGCTCGACGTCGCGCATCGCCGAGGCCGTGATCGGCGACGAGACGGGCGTCGTCACGCTCACGGCACGCAACGGTACGCTGTGGAGAATGCACCCATTTTTTATCTCGATCGCTATCGCTATACTGACGTTGACGGGATGACGGTGGTGGTGGCGGCGTCTCTCTGCAGACCAGATTGACCTGCTGAAGGAAGGCGTGACGCTCGTGGTGCGCAACGCGAGTGCGGACGTGTTCAACGGGTTCATGCGGTTAAACGTGACCGTGTGGGGCAAGATCTCGCACCACCCGGACGGCGTCGCGTCCACGCCCGTGGTGCCGCCGTCCGTGAACCGTGAGAACAACATCTCGGCGATCGAGTACGAGCTCGTGACGGTCGAAGAGTCGGCAGGCGGCGACGAGTGAGTGCGTCGCGTATACGTCAAGTTTGTTTTCTCTCTCCGCGTCCCCATCTTTATCCGCCCGTTCGGATCTCTCTCCCCCTTTTGAATACCACCGCTTTGCTACACGACAATAATACCCACTCTATGGTCGTTCTATGCAGTGATGCTAGTACGTCGGCCTCCCTACACAGCCGACCGCATCGTACATCACCAAGGTACCCTCCATTCGCATCGAGGAACTGCTCGTTGAACAGTTCACCTTGATTTGGAAACCAACTCCACCTGGCTTTGACTTGAACACGTGGTCCACATCATTCCGCAACCTTTTATCCAGTATACAAAACATTGTAGGGTAGCACCCCAGTTGTTTTCCTGAGCCAGTGGTTTTGGTTGGCTCCCCCAAGTCCCAGTGTGGGTGTCTACTCCCGTCGAGCCATTCTGGAATAGAAACCTCGCAGCAAAACCATGGGTGTCCGTACCAAGACCGTCAAGGGCTCGGCCGTCAAGATCATCGAGAAGTACTACTCGCGCCTGACGCTGGATTTTGACACGAACAAGCGCGTGTGCGATGAGGTCGCGATCATCCCGTCCAAGCGCATGCGCAACAAGATTGCCGGCTACATCACGCACCTCATGAAGCGCATCGCGAACGGTCCCGTGCGCGGCATCTCGCTCAAGCTCCAGGAGGAGGAGCGCGAGCGCCGTCTCGACTACGTCCCGGACGTGTCGGCCATCAACACGGAGAGCATCGAGATCGACAACGACACGAAGGACCTGCTCGCCCACCTCGACCTCAAGCTCGCCGGTGTCCACGTGCCGCAGGTAAGTTCTCTTCCCCTACACAATGCTGGAGCCGCATTCCGAGACCGCACGCGGCCCCCCACTCGTCTGCGAGGATGAGCGAGGCGACGTGTCTGGCGATATCGAATCGGTGGACCCATTGCAAGCGGAGCCGGTCCAGAGCGAGGGATGGAGGGATTTGTCTCTCGCTCTGGACGGGTGGACCCCCCCATTGTTTCGTACTAGTTGGAGCGTCCTCTTACGGGGCGCCACCATGCTCGGACGTATGGTGGCGACCTGTCGCTTTCCTTCTTGACGCTGCTTGCAATGGCCGTCTCGCTGTATTCGGTGTCGCTTTTGCCGTCCCTCGTCCTGTGTAGCGCGTCGTGTCCTTGGGAATTGCGGCTCCAGCATTGGCTCGTCGACCTGTCGTGTCGTCGCTGACCTGCCCATTTGTCTTGCGTTTTCCTATTTAGCCCAAGTCGCGCGACCACCACCACCACCGCAACTAAGCAGTGGCTTGCTGACCGCAGTTGGGCGTCGTCTGCTCGTTGGTTTTGACTTATCGGATCACTTCAGTAGTAGGAGTAATAGCATGACGAATGCACGGCTCCGACGCCCGTTGTGGGTTTCTAATCCAAATGACCACCATTGTTGAAAACAACTTAAAAGTCGCTCGACTGCTTCATGATCGCGAAGAACTCGCTGAGGTCGATCTCGCCGTCCTGGTTCTGGTCAAACTCGTCGATCATGGCCTGCAGCTCGTCGTCGCCGAGGTTCTCGCCGAGCTCCTTGGCCACGCGACGCATTTTCTATTGGAGTGCATAGAGAGGAGACCAATCGTTGGCATTTGGACACAATGGCCATCACCATCCACCTGAGAGACGTCCGTGCGTACCCGCAACGTGATCTTGCCCGAGCCGTCTTCGTCAAAGAGCTGGAACGCACGTGTGATCTCCTCGTCCGGATCGCGCGCCAAGATCTTCCGTCGCACTGTGCCCCATCCACCATGTGAGACCCACCCACCACCACCACAAGATGCCACGTACTGATCTCCATGTAATCGTTGAAATCCACCCGGCCCGAACGGTGGACGTCCACCTCGTCCACGAGTGCGACCACCTCTTTCTTGGTCACTTGGAACCCGAGCGCTCGCATCAACACCTTGAGCTCGTGGTAATCGATCGAGCCGTGCTTGTCGGCGTCAAACAGCTCGAAGGCCTCTTTGAGTTCCTTCTTCTGGTCGTCTGGCAACTCCTGACGCACACGACGCTGCCGCATCGCCCGCGCGGCCGACAGCGCCGAGCTCTTGTCTTGTCCACGCATCATCGAGCTGGCGGAATCGGAAACTAAAGCAAGGAGGTCTCTGTACTTCGTGACTCTTCGCGTTTCCTTTCGAGAACATGGAAAACTAACCGACCAACTCATGGGTTTCGAAACAACGGGTAGCCATTTACCTCATCTATCTCCACGTAGCTTGCATCTCCTGCTGTTGTTGCTTGAGTCGCTGCTGTGTCTTCATCACTTCCTCGTAAAGAAGGTCCTTGAGGAGCTGCGGGTCCCAGGGCATTTGCGAATAGTCGAACTGACCCACACGCACTGCCACGTCCTCGCGACACGGCTGCTCCAGTCCCGGTTCACGCCACTGGCTCACGTACGGATGCTCGAGCGCCTCTGCTGCCGTGATCCGCTTGGCCGGGTCAAACTGCAACAGCTTATCAAGCAGATCGAGTCCCTCTGGGTTGGCCTCAGGGAACACCTCGGCCCAGTCCACTTTCTCCACGTGTTGGCTCTGCACGAGGAACTGGCGACCCGCGTACCGGCGAGCGACGGGGTTGTCGCAAAAGTTGAACGTCTTCGGCGTGCCCACGATCTCGATGATGACCTTGAGCTGGTCGACATACGACGAGCCCGGGAATAATATTCTGCGCCCCAGCAGCTCCCCGAAGATGCAGCCAATGGACCACATGTCGATCGCCTTGGTGTACGCGTTTGCGAGCAGCAGCTCTGGAGCGCGGTACCATCGTGTGACGACGTACTCGGAAAGACCCTCGGCCAAATCGCGGGCGTTTGCATGGCGAGCAAGACCAAAGTCGCAGATCTTGAGACGGCAGTCCGAGTTGACGAGGATATTGCTGGGCTTGAGATCCCGGTGGAGAACGTTCGCCGAGTGCAAGTAGTGGATGCCGCACAGCAACTGGTAGATGAAAAACTGGATTTGATCGTCGCTCAGGTGCTCTTTCGAGTGGATGACACGGCACAAGTCCATCTCCATGAGTGGCTGGATGATGTACAAGTCCTCGAAATGGTCATAGTCCAGGGGCTTCTGGAGCTCGTGGGTTTCCATCAAACACGGATGCGCACCGAGTTCGTTCATCAGTTTGATTTCCCGCAGTGCCAACATCGCTACCTTGGGATGGCGCAGGAACTGCGGGAGTTTCTTCACAGCGTAGGTGCCGCCATTCACGAAATCGCTCGCAGCGATCACCTCCCCGTACGTGCCCTTGCCCACAATCTTGACCATTCGATACTTCTCTGCGAGCTGGTACCGCACACCACTGATCACAAACTGGTGCATAATCTCTTCTTGCTCGCCACCATTCTGCGCCTGCTTCGAGGAGCTGCTCGTGAGCGCACGCAGTCCATTCTTCGCGAGCGCCGCAATCGAGTTGCCTTCACTCTCGTCCTCGTCGTCGCTCATCTCGGAAACAGCAACACTTTCACGCTGCCACAGAAAAGACCGTCGAGACGATGACAGCGAAGAGACCGAGGATCGCTGTCGTGTGCGTCGCTGATGGCGAGCAGCCGACAACGACGAGATACTCACAGCGAGCACGAGCTTGCCAAAGAAACCCTGGTGGTCGTTTGATAACACGTAGTTCTGGTAATCGGCGCTTGTTCCACCAGCGTGGGACGGAGAACTGGTGGTGGATGTGGCGACGCTGGAAGCGGCGATCGGCTTCTTGTAGTTGAGAAAATTGGCCAAGTTGACCAACGTACGCGCGACCACCTCGTGGTTCGATTCGCGGCAGAACTCCATGAGCAAGAGCGTATTGTCATCGCGCGAGAGACGATCAAACTGCAGGTACAGGAGCTGGTTGTACACGTACACGAGACTCGTCCCAGTGGCCTGCGCAGCGTTTACTGCTGCACCTCCCGTTGGCGACGACGCAGTCCGCTGACCCGAGTTGGCGGCGCCAAACACAAAGCTGGGACCGGTGCTGGTATCTTGATGGGGATTGATCTGCTGCGACGACTTGCTCGGATCCGTCTCGCCCGCAACTTCAATCGGTGCGGCTGCGCGTGACTGTGCCTCGGTGTGCCACACGCCGTCAAACTCGTTCGTGTCCAGCGAGCACCGCACAAAGAATTTCTAGTGGCCACAAATAACACCACATGAGCAACATGACGGCCAGCATGGGAGAGACACACGTCGCCACCACGTACATCTTTCTGCATGAGCTCGCGCGATCGCACGTCGGCCACCTGGTGGAGGTTGATCGAGACGATGTAGCCGCCCACAAACGACTCGCGGATCCGCTCTGTGAGCGACGGCAGCATGAGGTTGGTCGTGAAGCCGGGCGCCTTGAACACGACGCCCGAGGCCACCGCGTCCCCAAAGATCTCCCAGCGGCTCGCGAGCCCGCCGCCGTTGGGCTTAAAGTGGAGCTTGTGTGTAAACTGCTGCATGAATGTGGCCTGGTTGTACCGTACCTGCATGGTCTCGCGGCCCCGGATGACCACAATGCGGTTGTTCTTGCCCGTCTCGTCGTCCTCAATCTCAATCCGCTCGACACAAAACTGCTCAAACCGGACCGACTCGGAGAGGCGTGAAAAGTACTCGAGAATGCCATTGTGGCCACGGTATTTGCCCTCGAACGGCACCATCGGGAGGTAATTGGACCGCAAGATCACGTCCGAGCTGAGCAGCGAGAAGAACCGCGTGAGCAGTCGGTCCTGCGGCGGCACGAGCCGCGTCTTGCGGACGGGCTGGTTCGGTGCGACGGTCATGAACGTGGCCTGGATCTTGGAACTGCTGCCGCTTTTGGGCGTGGACGCGGCATTCACCGCGTGGGCGATCGCCTCCATGGCGGCCGCGGGCAGTTCGGCGCTCGTGTCGGCGGTCGTGGCCGGGTGGGTCGAGCTCGTCGCCTGCGCGAGTTCCACCGACACGAGTTCGCTCATCGCGGCCGCGAAAAACTCGTAGCCCGCGTAAAAGTCGTCGACGCTCGCGCGGAGCCTCTTGGCGGACGCGCGCATGGCGTTCTGCGGGTCGTAGTCGTGGATCGCGTTGGCCGCGACGTGGAGCCAGAGGTACTTGCTCGCGTCCGAGTTGGTACGGAAGTGGAGCTGGTGGCCCTTTTCCGTTTCAAACGTGAAGCGGAAGGGCGAGGCCACTGAAGTGGACGTGGACGGCAGTGGGGACGTCGAGGCGGCGGACGAGGAGGAGGCGACCGAGGAGGAGGCGCCATTCGCGGACGAGGACGGCGAGGAGGAGGACCCGATCGCGGCCGGCGACGGCCCCGTCTCCTCCACGTCCCACACGCGCGTGAGCGTGACGCGGTCGGCAAAGCCGAACTTGCCCTTCTTGATCTTGGATTTCTCGGGCTGCCGCCGCGCGTCGTCCTCGGTGAGGTAGCAGTAGAGCCCACGGCCGCGGAGCACAAAATAGTAGGTCTCCCAGTGCTTGAGCCAGTCGGAGCGCTTCTGCAAATAGCCCTCCCAGTGGAAGCGGAGCCGCACGCTCGCGGGGATGGCGTCCACGGAGGAGACGACAGAGGACGGCGCCGTGGAGGAGGAGCCACCGTTCGTGAGCGGAGGGGAGGCGGAGCGGTCCTCGTCGTCGTCCGTCGCGGCGCCGCTGTGGCTGAGCCGCTGCGAGAGGCGGCCCACGAGCGAGGACATGGCGGTCGGTGGAGGGAGGTGGAGGGGAGGGAGGGGACGAGGAGCAGAGGGACGACGGAGGGGGAGAGCGCGAAAGGAGGAGCGGGAGCGAAGCGGAGGAGGGATCGCCAGGCTGACGTCGTGTTGGGCGTTCGTTCCTCCCCCCCCCTTGAATATGCTGAGACACCCTATGGATAACGACATTTTCGAAATGCACTGAGATGAGTGAAATCGTGGTGGGTTACGTGAACCCGACCCGGGTATATGATCAGATCTGAGATACAGCGTACCTACGGCGTACTTAACGTCCCCAGGCTCTGGGTTTCAGCGCGTGGTGTGGGCCACATCACAGCAACCTTTCCTTCTCTCGATTTGCCCAACAATCTCCCAACACAATCCCCCGATCAGCTGAAGGCCCGCGATGCTCAGCGGCGGCGCACGCAAGCGCGAGCGGCACGACGCGAACGACGCGACAATAATCGAATCATCGGATTGCGCTAGTCGTCGCGGTGCCGACCGTGGTCTCGCGGGCGCAAACGAAGGCGAAGTCATCGAGAAAGAGATGAAACGACTCAAGCTCGCCAAGGACGACCAGCGTACGTGGCTTGGTTGGAACAATCGGGGGAAGGAAAAGACGGTCGCACTCATGCGATGGCTTGGGGTGTGTGTAGGCAACAACCACGTGTACGAACGGCCGTGGATAAATGCCGAGGACGGCGACGTGGACATGGACAATGACCACCCTAGCCACCAGCTACACACGGTCGTGTCGCCGCGTGTGGACTACCGGCCCATCAACCTCACGCTGCGCGAGTGCCACTACCTGCGGCAGCTGCGCAAGTTCCAGTCGGAGCGCGTGAGCTACTTGGAGCGCCGCGCGCCGACCGACGCGGCCGCGGCTGCGGTCGTGCATGCCATGCAGGCGAGGCGGCGGTGAAGTAGACCCTAGGCGGGCCACACACGATCTCCCAGTTTTTAATTATTATTCTTTTTGGTAACGATCGCTGTTCTACAATCCCATGGCGTGCTGGAGAAAGAGCCGCAGGAACCACGGCGCGGCCTGTGTGATCTCCCCACGACGCTGCGAGGCGACGTCCGCGGCACTGGCCATCGAATTCGCGACGTCCATAAGATCGCGAGCGGCTCGCTGGGCCCCCATGCTGAGCTCGTGCCATGCCTGCACATACTGTGCGACGGGGTCGAGGTACTCCACCATCGGCAGCCAGGTATCCACAGCGAGCGGAGGCAATGGCGGCACGGACTGCTGCGGAATCGCGTCGCTGGGGGGAGACAGCAGCGGTAGATCTTGCGGGGACGCCATGATGTTGCCACCGAGTCGCAGTTGTTGCTGAGCCACAGTGGGCATCACGAGCACCAATAGCAGCAATCGCTTGAGCTCGAGAGGAAAGTGCATGGCGCGTCTGGTTGTGAGGTGAGAGTACATTCGAGTGCTTCGTCTTGCGGGGCCATCACTGTCATCTAACCATCCTCCCTACGTAAAACTCGTCCTGGCCATCACCATCAGACTCCACAATCGCACAGGCAGTGAGCACATCAAACAAGTTTCATTCCATTCGAGGTCTCTTGGCAAAAAAAGCAACAGGTCGGATTGCTTCCGACGGCTCGTTTACTTCTTGGGCTCGGGCAGCGACTCGGTCGGGAGCTTCGCCGCGAACTCGCGTTCGGCCTCGAAGAGCGGCGACGACAGGTAGCGCTCGCCAAAGCTCGGAAGAATGGTCACAATGAGCTTACCGGCCGTCTCCGGGCGGCGTGCGAGCTTGAGCGAGGCCACGACGGCCGCACCCGACGACGGGCCGACGAGGATCCCTTCCTCAAGCGCGAGGCGCTTGGCCATCTCGAACGACTCGGGCACGCTGGCCGTGATCACCTCGTCGATGAGGTCCCGCTCGAGGATCTTGGGCACAAAGCCAGCGCCAATGCCCTGGATCTTGTGCGGCGCCGGGTTACCGCCCGAGAGCACGGGGCTCTCCTCGGGCTCGACGGCGATGATCTGCACGCTCGGCTTCTTCGGCTTGAGGTAGCGGGCCGTACCCGTGATGGTGCCGCCCGTGCCGACACCGCTCACAAAGTAGTCCACCTGGCCGTCCGTGTCGCGCCACACCTCGGGACCCGTGGTCTCGACGTGGATCTTGGGGTTGGCCTCGTTCTCAAACTGCTGGAGCGAGAGCGAGTTGGGCGTGTTGCGCACGATCTCCTCGGCCTTCATGACGGCGCCGGTCATGCCACGCGCACCGGGCGTGAGCACGACGTTGCAGCCGAACGACTTGAGCAGGATACGACGCTCCATGGACATGGAGTCGGGCATGACAAGCGTGAGCTTGTAGCCGCGCACGGCGGCGGCAAACGCGAGCCCGATGCCCGTGTTGCCGCTCGTGGGCTCGACAATGAGCGTGTCCTTCTTGAGCTGGCCGCTCTGCTCCGCGGCGAGGATCATGCTGAGTCCGATACGGTCCTTGACGCTCGCGCACGGCTCCATGAACTCGCACTTGACGGCGATCTTGGCGTGGCAGCCCTCGGTGACCTTGTTGAGGTAGACAAGCGGCGTGTTGCCGATGAGCTCCGTCATGTCCTTGGCGATGTTGAGGCTGCGGGCGAGCGGGCGCTGGAGCGCGCGCGTGGACGCAAGAAGGCGGCGCGAGGCGAACATGGCGATCAACGGGGGGGAGGTGGCGCGTTGCGAAGTGAGCGGTCGAAGAGGAATGCGAGAGCCCGACGCGACGCGATCAATCCCCTCGCCGGAATGAGCTCTTCAGATTCCGCAATCGGTTCAATACAAGGTATAATGGTGGTCTACTTGATCAAAAGCAGGTAACAAATCGAAAGGGAAGCTAAGATGTTCCGGTACATTATGCCTTGTTTTGGTATACTGGCTCTGATCAGGCCAACTTCGAGATACCTCATCCTGTCTTTGGTGCACGATAGAGGCGCCCACGCCGAAACAACGCGCCTTTTGATTGGATAGTAAGAACCAATCAGATGCCGTTAAACTGTCGAGTAGATCCGTGGGTGGATTCACGACGTTTGATTGGAGGAATATCGCACGTCCCCCGAAAGTGGTGAGTACATTCCCTATTACCCGATTTTAGTGACAAGATGTATACAAATCTACTTCATAAGATGACCAGTGAACCGTTGGTGGTCCAACTTCACCAACAATGGGTTCCTGTCGATGTCTGTCAACCGAGGTCAGGCGCCGCCCAACATCAAGGGAGATGCCTCAGCACCGAGTGTGGATGATGCACATCATCGACGGCCACCAGAGGTCTCTGTTTCCGCCTCTCGGTTGATTGAAATGCTCTTTCCCTTTCCTAATGGTCCAACCTCGCCCTGAGCATTCATCTTAGTCAATCTAAATAGTGGCGACGCACGGTCATGCGACGTGTCGTGACGCCGTAGTACCCACGCACGAGAAATTTGCCAAAGCGGTTCTTGCCCTCGCCAAACACCTCGTAGTGGCCGTCCTCGCCGTCGTCGTCGTCGTCGTCCATCTCATCGTCGTCCTCGTGCTGCTTCATCTCGTCATCTCCGTCTTGCTGGTTGCGGAGCCGCACAAACCACAACTGGATGTGGTCTTCCTTGATCTTCGTGATCTTCCCGCTAAACTGCCGCAAGTTGAAGTAGCCCCCGTATGTCCCCGAGAATGGACGCAGGTCGGTCTCTCGGCGGCCGTGGATGTAGCCCGACGTGTACTCAAATTTGCTCACGAGCCCACTCGTAAAGTCGGCGTCCGTGAATCCCCAGTGACCCGTGAACCGAGCCCGGTGACCGCCCACGATCTCGTACTCCCCCTTGAGGAACGGGTAGTTGCTGTCGTCGTTGGGCACGCCGTTGAAGATGTCATACTTGGGCGGGACCCGCTTGTAGATGACTGGCGCAACCAACGCAGGCGCCGATCGAGTCTGCTTGAGAGGTTTCTTTTTCTGGCGCCGGTTTGCTGCATTCTGTGCAGCGGCCTTGGTTTTCTTCCGTCGGGCTCCAGACTTGTGGCGATAGCTGGCGTCATCGTCGCTGTGCGGCTCGGGCTCGCTCGAGGTGGTCTCTTCTCCGGGGCTATCCAGGATCTCCACGACTTCATCCGCTCGTCGCCGCTTGGTCGCTGAGCCGCGTTCCAACTGATCCGGTTTCAAAGGCGTGAGAAACACGTCTTCTTCGTCGTCGTCATCCGCATCGATCGCGTCGTTGGGCTGCGCCTCGACTACGCCCACCACCTCCATCCCATCATTCTCCAGCGTCGGCTCGTCAAACCACTGCTCTGCATCGACCTCGTCGTCGTCTGACTCGGACATGGTACGCAGCTGCGGCGCATTCGCATCCTCACGCTGCTTGTACCGGTCCGTCACATCTTCCACGTCGGAATCCGACGAGTCGGAGCTGCTGCTGTCGGAGCTACTGCTGCTGCTGCTGCTACTGCTGCTGCTGCTACTACGAGCAGAGGCGACGGCTGTGGACGTAGCTGTCTGGTCAATCGCACCGGAGGTATTAGCCGAGGAAGATCCAGCGGTTGGTGGCTCCTCGACGACACTCGCCAGTTGCGGCGTTGGCTCTTCCTCCGCTGGCACGGCTGCGACCTCTGCCTCCACGACTCTCACTTCTCCCTGCCGCTGTGCGTCGTCTTGTTCTGCCTCTTGCTCCATCTGTTCAAGATCCACGGTGCCGTCCGACGCAACGCTCATCGTGTCGGCTTGGGACACCTCGACCGGCTCCGCTTGCTCGTTCTCCGCGACCAGAGCGTCTCCGGAGACCGCGCTCGCGGCGGTCGCTTCCTCCATGGTTACGTCTCCCTCGCCAGTGGGTACATTTGCGTGTGGAGACCCCTCCGCGCCACCAAGCCCACGCTCGCCGTGTTCCATCTCGTCGCCTTCTTTCGTCGCGTATCCTTTTTGCACTTGTTCTCATCAAAAGGCAGTGCGAGAAATGTTTCGATAATCGTACTTAATGGAGTCGTTACGGTTGCAAAGCGTACCCCCGTTGTGTTCGTTGGCTGAAAACTTGCCTCGAGGGTTACGTCTCGGGTCCCCCGCAACGGCCACCCACTCTTCGCCACACTGTCCCCCAGTGTCGAAGCGATCGCTCAATCGCCATGATCGTTCCTGTGCGCTGCTTCACGTGCGGCAAGGTGCTCGCCAACAAGTGGGAGACGTACCTCGGCCTGCTGCGCGCCGACTACACGGAGCGCGACGCGCTGGACGAGCTCGCGCTCAAGC
>JAADVY010000924.1:0-11345 GCA_023336035.1 Pythium plurisporium
CTCACCGACTTGCTTCCTGCCCTCTTGTAGCCATCCGTCGTGGTCCTCGCAGCAGTGGTCGGAGTCATTGGATTCTCGCTGTCGTATGCCTTCCGTGACCAACTGCAAAAGTGGTTGCTCGTGCTGGCCACCGGTACAGAGGATACGACCGAATAGTGGGCCAACTTACTCGAACGGCGCTTGGACCTCCTCCCTTCTCAAGTGCCTTCCTTCTCATGGTTCCTCATAGAACAGATACTGTCGACACACTGGGCAGTTGGCGTCTCGGTTGAGCCACTCCAACAGGCAGCTCAAGTGGAAGTTGGTGCGGTTCATGCCGCAGTTGCATAGCGTGCGCACCTTGGGGTTCTCGCTGCCAAACGTGTCGAGACACATGACACACTCGAGTTCATGCTGACCAGGATCGACGACACCCGTGGCTTTTTGGTACGAGCGTAGCACATCCATGTGGCGGCGCTGCTCGGCGGCGCTACGTGGGTCCACACTATTGCCGTCTTGTGCGTCCACGCGATCAGATTCGCTTCGCTCGCTTACTGCGCCGACCACCGTCGTCGTCTGAGTACGCAGCAGCGAGGACTTGGACGTGCGCTTGGTCACGACCGTATTGCTGGAGGTCAACAACGCATCGCGTTCGTCGTCGGCGCCGTCGATGATGATGTGGATCTCGTCGCCGTCGCCGCTGCTCGAAAAGCCGTCGTCGTCCTCATCCAGCGAATGGTCGATACCCTGTGTGCTTGCGTCCGATAGCCGTCGCTCGCGCTTGAGCTTGCGTCGCCGTGGTTCGACGCACGAGCAGACCTGCCCCATGATGCACTCACAGAAGAGGCGTCGTCGTCTCGAGCCGAGATCTGCGACTGCTGGGATGGCTAGCCAGCGCTGGTTAGAGGAGACGGGCACGAGAGCGACTTGCAGCTGCCTGGGACGAACAGGTACGATCCTGCAAGTCCCACAGTGAGGTGTGGCGCACTTTCTGGGTATGTTCCACCTCGTCTGAGACGTCTTCACCTGAAAGAGTGACGGCATGATTTTGGACCATTGTGACTGTAGCCATGTTAGTGGCTCACATTTAGTGCCCCCCGCCGCCACGAGAACGGTGGAGGTAGTGGCCACCCCGTCCACGGCCGGACGATGGTGCGGAGGAGTGGAGTGGCCGCCGATGCGGATGCGAGCGGCTACGATGGTAGTGAGGATGAGGGCTACCAGATTCGCTCGGCGAGTTGCTTGGTTGATGGCTCTGGCGTGCGTGATGACTGGAGCGGTGGTACTGGCCTTGGCTCTGATTATGGTAATTGATCGTCTCTCGATGACCGTTGCTGATGAAGTTTTCCCATTGCAGTTTCACTTCACGCAACAGTCCGATGCATAGATTTCGTGCCCTCTCCATCATCTAACAGGTCATATATCTAATCAGTAGTTTGTTCAACGATAACGCCCCCAAACACATGCCGTACCTGTTCTGATGTGCCGGTGATCTGGATGTACACATCATCTAGATTCTGCTGCTTCGAAGAGGGGGCGATTCCTTTGCCAGAGTACCGAAGCTGTGCCCACGAGATCGCTTCTATTCGCTTGAAATGAATTGCACGTTCGCCCATCAATTTTCCCACGAAGTGAAATCGGCGTGATAGAAGAGCCTTTTTAATGCCATTCACCGTGAGAACTCCCATCAGCGATGTTGTGGAAATTTTGAAACTTACCGCGGCGTCCACGATGTCGATAACCTTTACCCGCTCCACCATATGCGCAGATGAACTGGACTCACTCGCGACGTCATGCCCAGTGAGCGTCGTGCCTACACGCTTCATTTGCTTGCCCTGCATCTCAATGCGCTTGCCCTCTTCCTCTTTTCCCTGCAGCCTCATGCATTTGCCAATTTGCTCTGAGCAAACCAAGACAAGGTCAGTCGCACTGAGCTAAGTCCTTGCGCTTTCAGGCGTCACTTACCAACGCAGTATCCCACTTCACGCGTATCTAAGAAGAGTTGCTCTCGAATCTCTTTTGCTTTCGTAAAGCACATGATGGCCTCGTCAAAGCGATGCTGATCCTTGTACACTCGAGCGAGATTGATGTAAATTCGGGCAGTGCGCGGACTACCCTCAGAGAAATGCCGTTCAGTAATGCGAAGAGCTTCCTTGATGTAGTTTTCGGCATCCTTCCACTCTCTCTGCAATCATCACATTATGGTTGTCAGCATCAGTAGCATGACGAGTAAGCATTTGCAGCGCTACACACCAGTAATCGCTTGAAACTACCGATATTGCTCACTGTCGCTGCAGTCTCTAAACTTGCGTTCCCCAAGGTGCTCCGTCGGATGTCGAGCGCACGTTCAAAAAGTTTGCCAATCTCTCCTCGCTGCACTTGAATCTCGGCGTCACTCGAGGATGTAAAAACACTGGTCAGTGGCTCGTCATAATAATCACCCGCACGAATTCTACCTGAGGTTGCTAGACTCCAGCTTGCTTGACAAGAACAGTGCGAGGTTATTTAGGCTTTGCGCAACTTGAGGATGATTCTCCCCCATAGCTTTCTCACGGATTTTTAGTGAGCGCCGATACATTTCCTCGATGTCGGGTTCCAGATCATCTACGACTTCGTCAATCGAGCCAAAGTCGGTGCTGTCAACACTTGTCACGCTTTCACAGCCCGTATCCGAGATCGCATCCGTGCTAGTAGTACTTTCTGATCTTGACAGGATAGGCCGTGCATCATTCAAATCACCAACACTATCAGTCATGTGTGATTCGGTATGGGTCGAGAACGACTTTTTCTTGATCGGCCCGCAATGTCGATAGAAGTTGGCGAGCGTGTTAAGGCTTGCTGCATACTCGGGGTGATTTTCGCCGAGGACGCGCTTGCGCATCAGCAGACCACCCTTCAGCAGCCTTTCAGCGTGCTGAAGTAGCCAGGCGTTGAATGCGAGAAATCCCCATCGTGAGCTCAAACAAATCCCGAGTTGATTAAGCACCTCGGCGACTTGTGCATGGTCTGACCACCCCAGAACTTCACGTTGCAGGCGCAGAGCTTCCAAGTAATTGTACTCACCCGCAATCCAGTCGGTTGCATCGCCGTACGCGTACCCAAGCTCGGTCAGAAGAAGGGCCTCGAGAGCAATGAGCTCTCGAATACCCACGCAAGAGCAGCCGCCCGTGACTTGTACGGGCTTTTGTTCCTCTTCAAAGGATGGCAAACGATCCAGAATATCGAGCTCCCGGTCGTACTTGACATCTTCAATCTCCATAGATAACAGAACAGCTGGATCATTTTCACTGCAACCGCAACTGCAGTTCAGTGAGCGAGTCTCCCGTGATAGCTGCAAACATGACGTCAGGGACTGGATGCGTTGCTTTGGCTCCACTCGAGTTCGAAAGATGAATCTGCAGCGCACCACAAGGTTGCTGTACAAGAGTGCATCAACGATGGACGAGTCGCGAACGATTCGTGCAGACTCCGTCGTGCTATTGAAGCTCTCGTGTCGATCGAGCAAAATCTCGGAGCCGGCCACGGAATCGTCTCCAAGAAGACCTGAATCTTCAAATATAGCGCGCTGACGAGCTGACTGTGACTCCCGAATGCGATCGATACTTTGGAGCGAAAGCTCTTGAGCGAGGCGCATAGCTGATTCAATGTTTGACCGCTCTTTGTCGAAGAGTGTGAGTGTTCCCTCAAATCGGAAAGAATGGGAGGCTTGCGCTACAATCATGCAGTAATATCGAACAAAACGACGCTTCCATGCAAGCACCAACTCCCGCCCGAGAGAAACCGAGAGGCGATCTTTTTCCTCAGGATCGGACCACTTCTCTTCATCCACAGCTTCACGTCCTTCCTCGGCAGCGGCTTCAACAGCTTGCTCTAGTCGACTAGCTTCATCTTCAGCAAACTGTTGGACGAGGTTGTGCATCCGATAACGTTTAGTTCCCGAGTCAAATTCAACCAGAGACCATTGATTCAATTGCGACAATGCCGCTTCCGCTTGAGCCACTACATTCACACACGACAACACCATCAGTTTAAAATGGGCAGGGGCTCCTGGATTTGGTAGTTGGGTATCATCGTACCTTTGACTGATCGAGCCTTGATCTCATCGGTACTTTCGAGGTCGAGTAGATCGTAGCTATCACTTGTCATCGCTCCATCGTTATCGAATCCGTACCCATCAATTGTTATCAGCTCCCAGCTCAGACTTTTGGTTGAGTGTGTTTCTCCGTCGCGATGGGAGCTCCTCAAACTGTTTCTCGCATAGAAAGACTTTGGAGCAAAGCCCCTCCCAGCACTCGATGACGTTGATAGAGAATTGCCACTCCTCGTTCTTTGCGCTGATTGGGCTGGAGCAGAGAGTACCGCGTGTACAGCAGCAATATCAAAGCTTCCGCGGAAAAAGCCGAGCGCCATAAATGCCAACTTGAGAGGCTCCTCCAAATGACAAAATGAGGACCGGATGCAGCGATCGACAGACTCTCGATGTCCAACCTGGTCGATCTCCCTGATGTTATCGAATCGTCTCCCATCTCGTTCCAGATACTCAATCATTTGCTCTGGAGATACTGTTGACCGCGCATTCGCCAGCGCTCGACCAACTACACGAATCGCCAACGGTAGGCACCCGCATATTGTTGCTAAACGCTCAGCGTGCTTCGGTGAGCACCCAGGTGCAACGAGACACAATAACTCGGTCTACAGCATCAAAATGGCGATGAGAACTCACAGAGGACCGGCCTTCACCAATGAAACTTACTGCCGTTCGAATGGGTAGCTGCGAAAGCGATAGTGAATACGCGGTCACGTTGGGTATGTGTGGTAGACGTCGCGATGCTAGCAGTATCCGTGTGTTGGGGGCCATCGAGATCAACTTTCCCATCAATTGTTGTGTCTTTTGTTCATCTTCATCGAGAAGTTCCTCGACCTTGTCGAGGACCAACAGAATCCTCTTCGACCTACAACAAGACTTTTTCATCAAACTGGCGGAAAATAACGGCACAAAGCACAGCACGACGTACCCCAGTTCAGCGAAAACCTCTTCGTCTGTGTCAGCAGCCGGAATCCCCATCGTCTGGGCAATGGCATACCGGACAGTGGAGTTCTTTTGTCCCTCCATGTCAACGTAGAAGACACCGTCCGGAAACATACGTCGACTGTGCGCAAAGTGTGCGACAGAAATGATGAGGGAGCTTTTGCCGATACCTGGTGCGCCCAAACAAACTGTGACTGAGTTCTCAATCAGCGACTTGACCATAAGATAGGTTTCCGAGTTGCGTCCGATAAACTGATGATACCAAGCAACGTAAGAATACCTCCGAATTACAGACGCATTCACAATTGCTCAACGGACCTGTCCATGCATGGAGGGTATTGACGCCTTGCACTCGGGAGTGTGGTCAACCGGCTCTCCTCCCGGAACATTCCCAAACAAGACGACATCGTGTGATTCAGGTCCGTCACCTCCTAACAGCACGAATTTGCTCGATTCATCGTGTGGATACGGTAGATGTTGCCCTTTGCAACAACACTGATTTGGATTGTGGTGAGAGTGACGAGAGCCGGCGCGCATCCACGGGCAGTCCGGTTCATGGAGGTGCCTACCATGGGACATTAATGCGTTATATATCGTTGCCTGTCGCATTCATACAAAAACAAGCTACGTACGCGCAACAGCAGGCAGCTCTTCGCTGAGTTGGGAGTGTCCGAACAAATCCTTTCGCAACCTCAAATGCCGCTCGAACCGAATTGCCCGAGAACAACGACAGGTAAAAATGTTTTGCGAACATTGTCGCCGAGCCATCGACGACTAAGGAGTCGGAGTGCACCTAGTCGGCAGAAAGCGAGATCCATGTTAGCGTCAGCTCATACGTTTCTGACCGTCTCCGGCGGTTCACCACAATCCAAACATACGGCGATGACGTGGGGAATCCCTGCGTTCAAGAATACGGAAGCGACTTTCTGGCTGTGGCAGGAATTGACAAACACGAGCTGCAAATGTGGATTATGACGGTCGATTGTCTGCAGGGCCGACGGTAGACGACCGTCGCCGCGTGGCGGTGTCGACCCGGAGAACGTCAGCTGCCGCAACAGGTCCGGTGTGATCATATGAGTGCACCCGGCGCCATCTTCAAAGCATAGCGCCGGGTTCTGGCCGAGTCCATGGCCCGAGAAATGGAGCACTTTGCATCGCCACGCGGTCATGAGACTGCGCAAGATGTCGGCGGTCGCGACGTCGAACCGCAAGTGGATGGCCTTGTGCGAAACTTCGTTCACGAGCGAGCTGACGATCGCGCGGCGCTCGGCCGCGAGGTCGAGTTTTTCCATGGGGAAAATACGACCTTTGCTGTCTTTGATCACGAGCGGCGCTGCGTGGAGCACGACGAGGTCCAGTACATTGGCGTCTTGTTCTCTTTGTGGCGGCGATGGTGACGGTGGCATCATCACGCCACCAGGAACGGGGGGCGTTGGTGTCGCCGATCCCGGAGGCGATGGCACGGAAGATGGAGCAGGCTGGGCTGCAAAAGTCGCCTCTGTCGCGAGTGCGGGCGTCGTGGGTTTGATTAGCGCCTGGATCGCGTTAAAAATCTTGACGCGGTGGCCGAACGCGGCGATGCCGATCTCCACTTTGAGCACCTCCATTGTCAGCTCTGGCAGGATATCTACACCACCAGACGAGCGGTTAAGACCACGCACCACGCATGGCCCCACACAGTGTCCACCTACCACCCGAGATCGCATTCTCTTCGAATTTCTATCCCACCACGACAAAGGGAAACACGTGAGTTGTGTTCGTCCAAAACGCCGTCAATTCGGCTCGCCCGCGGCCCGCGAGCGGCGCATTTGAGGCGCCGTGACGTACCGGAGCGCAAGCGCCCACTCCGAGCGTCTCAAGCCACGCGCAGACGTCGGCACAGGACCATTCCGCCCACGCTGCGAGCGGTGGAGAGGGCGTCGTCATTGCCTGGTCTTCAAATGGCCGGCCATGTTCAACGAGCCAGCGAACAAAAGAGGGGGGGATACATCAGAGAGAGTTCCGAATTGAAGGTCTCAATCAGGAATATCCTGGCTTGGGTTCCTAGAATAGCGTGGACGATCGTGAATAGGCGATAAATGGGTTCACTCGACCACTGTGGGGGAGAGATCATGTGGCTGGTGGTTGTTCTCTTGGCTGATGAGAAGGGGAGATGGGGCTGGGCAATGGCCATCGAAACATCGCGATTACAAGATGACTATCATCACGAGCCCACCAAAGGTCGTCCTGTCTATCGATCGACCAATGAGACGCGTCGCTCGCGAGAACGTTCTTTCTTCGGCGTTGGATTATGATGGATCCTTTGGAGCTCACTATGCAAGTCGCCTTCCCGTGGGCGGATCGGCCATGGAGGACGCGTGCGCGTGGCGATGGTCGCTGTGGATGCTGCTGTTCCTAGTGGTCAATGCGCACGCGGCGCTCACGTGCGTCCACGCGCTGGACGCCGAGCGACGCAGCGCGTCCCTGCGGCGCGTGCGCTGTGCTCGCAAGCGACCGCGGAGCGACCACGATCCGCTCCCCACCACGTGTAGCAGTCGCTGCGCGGTCGTGCTCGCGCGCGCGGTGACGCACTCGACAAAGCGGCGTCGCGTGGGGTTTGGGTCCCCGTCACGGCGCTGCGCCGTGACGCTTCGACGCGAGCCGCTCGCGTGTCCGTGGCCCGTGCATGTGTCCTTCTCGACGATCGACATGGTCGTCGGCGACAGCGAGAAGCTCGTCGCGGCGTGGCTCGCACATCCGCTCGTGGCGGCCACGGTCGATACGCTCCGCGACAGATTGCAGAGCGCACTCCACGACGTGCTCGTGTCGTGTCTGTCGTTCGTGCTCTGCGCGATCGCGGTGCTACTGCTGCGTCGCTACAGCACACTCGTCGTCGGCGTGAGTGTCGACCTCGGCGCATTCAGCCTCGAGGTTTGAAGTCATAGAGAAAGAAGAAAACAGCGAGTAGACGAAATGAAGCCTAGCTCCACAAAAGTGCCGTGAACGAATCGTAAAACCAAAAAAAGAAAATACATGGTGTCGGTGGTCGTAGCGTGTAAACCCTTCGTTAGCGTTTCACCGGCACATGATCATGTGCTCCCACTCCATCTCCGAGGCGCTGAATGTGCCGATGAGCGTCACGTCTTCGGATTTCATCTCGAACTCTCGCAGGAACCGAGCCTTCGAGTACGGGTGGAGCACCTTGCGCGGTGGCTTGGTCTTGGCGTCGGTATTATTGGACTGATGACGCAGCTGGTACAAGTGAATGCGTGTGTGGCCAAACTTGACCGTCAAGTACGTCCACGGATCGCTGAGAAACGTGATGTTCATGAGTACGATGCGTGTCGGGATATCGCCCAAGATATACGCGGCATTCGTGGTGGGGCCGATCGCGTCACTGACCACGTTCTCCTTGAACGAGAGCTGCGACGGAACTTGTAGCAACGGTCGCACTTGCTCCGTGCCTAGCACGGTCTCGAACATGTCGTTCTCCCACACGACCACGAGGCAGCTTGGGTCCCAGAGGTAGCCGGCCGAGTAGGGGACGTCACAGCGCGACCAGCAGATCGAGTTGGGCCACCATGAGGTCTCTTTGCGCTTGATGAGGCAGCGCCGGATCGTGTGGATGAAGAGAAAGCTGAAAATGTACACAAATGTCGTTAATCCGACCGTGAGGATGTCCTTGTACACGCCGCCAGCATTCATCTTCCACGAGTCGAGCGTCTCGGCGCGGATAAACATGAACGTGGCCGACGGCTCGACCTCGTTGGACTCGAGGATGCGAGCGTCTTCCATCGCGGAGTCGCGCAGCACGAACAGCACCGCACCAAGTGACAGCAGCGGGAGCAAGTACCCCTTCAGCCCCGTGACGCCTGACAGAGGCGTCCACCCGCCTGAAGTCTCAAAGAACACGATCACACGGATCGCAAACGCCGCGACCCACACGTTGCGCATATGGATAGAAAGCAGCCGAATGATATCGTCCATCGAGTTGGCAAAGAAGACGGCCAGCGTCGCCACTTTGTCGGCGAGGATGTGGTAGTAGACGACGCCGTCGATGATATGCGCACACGAATAGAGGAGTACGGGGACGAAACTCGCGTACACAACGACTTGTGGCGGCACAGCGAAGAACAGCGTCAGCGTCGTTTGGAGGCGGGCGAGCCCTGTGACGGGGCCAGAAGTGGCGACGCCTCCGCTTCCAGGTCTTTTGACCAGTGGGGCAGCTTGGTAGCACCCCGCGAACAGGAAGATGAGCCGCAAGAGCACGTAGACCTGGCCACCCCAGCGCATCACCAGTGTGATGTACTGCCACTCGATGGCGTCGGTGTACAGCACACGACCCGCGTATCGCACATCGTATATCTCAACTGTTTTGCAAGTGGCGGGCGTCGGGCATTCCTTCAGCCTGTACAGCACCACCACATCGAAGAGCTTGTGGGCGACGACGACAGCTCCGCCAAAAAGAGTGAGCGGATCCGTCTCTGTCTCGATGACAGTCATCTCCAAGGTCTTGGAAGGATTTGCTTTCTGCAACAATGCGGCGCGGTCAGAGATATCGTCCCAGATCTTATCAATGCCTTGCTTTGGCGCGAGCCGCTTGAAATCGGCCCACGTTTTCTCGCACAGCAGCGGGCGATCCAGCTCGTCGACGCAGATCTCCATACCGGGCGTCGTGATATCGAAGTTGTCGAAGTGAGTCGCCCAAATGCTGAGCCAGAACTTCTTATCGAGCAAATAATGAGACAGGAAGTTGCTTGCTCCGTCAATCCACCGGGACTTGGCTCGGACCGCGAAGCGCACACGCTGAGGCAAAGTGCTGAGGTAGTCTCGGGAGACTTCCCCGGGATCTGCTGGCTTCAGTGCTGCCTGCAATGTTTCCCCGGATAAGGTGAGCATCGTCTTGTAGCACGTGGTGAGGTTGGCGTTGTCGCGCACAGTGTCCATCATTTCGTCGAGCATGTTGAACGCCGCCTGCGCCGAGAACACGTCTGAGCACTTCGATGAGTAGTCACTCTGGAGGCACGCCGGCCAGGAACCGAGTTGCTCGGGGCGCTGCATCAATATTGTACGCAGACCATTCGACGTTTCCGCGAACTTGAACAGATGTGAACTCACCGAATCACTTGATGAAGTTGATCCAGATATCTTCACCGAAAATGCGTCTCCATTTCGGGATAAAACACGGATCGGCTGCAGCGTAGGTGGGCCAGAGGCAAACACGTTTGGCTCAATCGTAGGGTAGCCGAGATCGGTGAGGCTCGCGCCACTTCGTGCCACGTCAGTGATCAGCAGCAAGTACCCGATGAGTGCGAGAACAATACGCCAAAGAGCAACGCGAGGCAGCTCGAACGAGTCTGAATACACCGTGTTCACGTCCTTGGAACCGGGCACACTGGATGGTGACGACGGCGCTTCTGTCCCGTTCTTTGCGCCACCTGCGGGCAATGGCGTCACCACAACACCTGGATTGTGCATGGTACCACAACTTCTTTACACTCGGCACGCCCAAATCGACTTGTGTCGTGCGAACTCTGCCGTCTGTCTTGAGTCACAGGCAGCCGCCGAAATCGAAACCGCTGTGCCTACTGCACAAACGGTCGCACTGAAGTGGCGCGGCTGTAACCAACAGAATGGGACGATCCACCTGCCGAAACTGAGCGAACTACCTCAAATAGTATGACAAAAGAGACTGATCCTGCCCTCGGATACTCACCACAATTCTATTTGCAAATTCTAAGCTTACTCGTTTGGCATTCTACGTCGCAGGAGCCAACGCCCTTCCATAAAGAACGACTTGTCATCATCAAGAGGAACACGGAGACATAGCTCTTGCTTGGGCAAGGCTAGAGGTGGAGCAGTTCGGTTAGTTACGCGTGGTTCAGCCCCCAAGGAGAAGCCCACGTACTGATCACTTTCGAGCGGCCTGATACACACACTTGAATGACTTGAGTCTTGTCTGCTATGATGATACCGACAATACCCACGTTTAGCGGGTTCCGGGCCTTGATGACTGCCATGGAAGTGCGGATAGTGAGTACCATACACGTAGATACATAGCCAACACGATCACTAACCTTCGATAGGGCAACCCGACAAATCGATATTGCGTAGCTTGGCCTGCAGGCGAGTCGAGCGTGTGGCTGCGTCGTTGTGGTCGCCGACACTGCGTACCAATCAAACGTTAGCTCTTTAGAGTGGTAAACAGTAAGCGATACCTCTCTACCACGTACAAGTCGCTGCCGATAACGTCGCGAGCGTACCGTCGCCAGATCTCACACAGCTTCTCGGCCTCGCTGTAGCTGAACTCCCACAATATCCCCCCGTCAGTCTCGTCAGAGGTTCGCCAATACAGCAA
>JAADVY010000925.1:0-11338 GCA_023336035.1 Pythium plurisporium
CGCACGAGCTCACTGGCCAACACCACCGGTCCTCGTTCCTTTCTCCGAGGGGTCCTACTAGTAAATCGGGAGTATTATACTACTTCTTTTGACAGGAACAGGGAGCAGGCCACTCTCACTTTAGACTTCAGCTCACCCGTCCTCTAACAAAACAATGGATGGAACATGGGATCGACACACATAAAAAATGGCTCCATCATGGACGAGTGTATTATAATACCACATGTGGTCTAAGCCACTAGGCCACCACGGAACTTGTGGAGGCCGTCTCCTCCAACGAGGGCAGGCTAGGTCCTAAGCATCCCTCGATGAGCACGGAAAGAGAGGACCCCCGGAGAGAGGACGTCTGGAGCCATCTTGAGTTTCGACGGGTCGTGTAGCCATTCCCAAGCTCACCACACACACACACCAGCGTCACGTAGCCACCGTGGGAGGACCGAGCGATCCGGCGTCGATCGTTGGAATCCGCAGAGGACGCCAGCGACCGCTCGGCCCACGCGAGACGACCACACACCACAGGAGCCCTCCATCGTTGGAAACCGCAGAGGAAAGGGCTCGTGGGAGACGCTGATGCGAGGAGCGAGAGAGGGTGAAGGGGCGAGCGATCCAGCGTCTATCGTTGGAATCCGCAGAGGACGGCAGCGACCGCTCGGCCCACGCGAGATGACCACACACCATAGGAGCCCTCCGTCGTTGGGAACCGCAGAGGGAAGGGCTCGTGGGAGACGCTGATGCGAGGAGCGAGAAAGGGGGTGGGACACGGCCCGTCGCCGACGAAGCGTCTTTAGGGGGCATAGTTAGGTCCATTGGGAGGGTCTAAAGGCCACATAGAGGTTAGGAACATACGCAGAGCAACAGACAAAGGTCCGAGGGGGACGCACGCAGCCGAACAAGCAGGCGCAGGACAGGAGAGAGGCGATCAGCAAGGCTTCATCGTTGGCTTGTGGAGAAGAGGTCGCCAGTTTATCTCTAGCAAAGCAGGCGGAGGGGGTCTAATTTTCCCCACGTGGGAGGATCTGGGAACTGGCGTGCTAGAGAAGTTTAAAACAGTCTTTCTGCAAACAGTCGCCTGTTTCCAACAGCTCTTCTTCCATACGAAGTAGATCACATACGATCTTCAAGATACTCCGAAAATGCGACGGCTCCCCGAAGAGCGTTTTAAACATCTCCTCCCTGGGTCAGTGCGACACCCGGATTCCTTGCAGTTTCGAAATGAAACATTACGAGAAAAGTTTCCGTTGCGTATTTTTTGAACCAAAGAAAAATGGCCCAATCAGATCCCTCGACCCATAAAATATCAATTATCAAAAATCGAAGACTCTCATCTACTGAGCTACGTGAATCCAATGCAAGAGATGGCTACATTTTGACAATCCCCGCCACGGAAAACTCGAAGCCCTTGAGCGTGAGCGACGTCTCGTTTGGATCCGTGCCACCGGCGAGACGCACGCCATGCCGCTGTGTGACACGCGTGACCATCGCGACGGCGGCGTCCACACTGTCGCTCGCAGGAGCTCCAATCCAAACGTGGCGGTCGACCCACACGACCACGGCATCGGCGGCGGCCTCGTGCTCTTCCATCTCCCGCACAAACTTTTTCATCACGGACAACGTCGTCGTGCCGTCCGTCAATGGGCCCATGCGACGGAAAAGCGACAGCCGTGCAACAGGTCCAATCCGGCCAGTGTGGTGGCCGTCGAGATGCCGTGGTCGCCCGCGTACCAGGCCAAGTGGTGTCTCGCCTCGTCGGTGGAGCCCACCTCCGCAGCGGCCAGCCCCGCGTGCTCACGTCCTTCGACGAGCGTCGACACGAACTCGCGGTAGAGCAACCCACGCTGCTTGATCTTGAGCAGTCGCCGCTCCAGCAGATCCAACAGCTCCTTGGCTTGGGCCGTGCGACGGTACGTCACAAACAATGTCGCGGTGAGAGCCACAAACGACAAAAAATCGGTAAAGTCAAGATCGGGCCCCGCGCGCTGCGCCAGCTTCGCGAGCGCAGTGGTCGGCATCGGCATCGGCGACTCGCGCTGCCGCAGATGCGCACGCGAGGCGGTCGGCAAAGGCGGCAGCTGACGATGGTATTTGCTAAGCAAGAACAGTGCTCGGGACGCATCGTTGGCATCGCGGAGCACCACCTCGCACGAAAAGGCCTGGCGGTTGCTGGACTGTGCGACGTAAAACACCTTGGTCTTGATGTCGTCCACAATCTCCAACGCCGCGGCGGCCGTCGTCTCGCGTTCCGCCGCCGAGCTGCCGTCTTTCAGTAGTGCGTCCAACAACGCGGCCAACCGATCGATGCGGTCTTCCGTCGAAGCAACCGCCGCGGCACGCGCTCCTTTTTTTGCGACGGCGAGCTCGTCCATCAGCTGCAGAGCCATCTCGGTGACCGCATCGTCCGCGCGGATCGAATCCACGTTGGTTGTCTTCTTTTTCGTTTTGTTTTTCTTCTTCTTGCTGGCACGCGGGTCCGCGGATGCGACGGCCGCACGCGTCGTGGCCATCGATTGAGCCGACGGCAGTTTGGACTTTTTCGCAGTGCTAAATCCTGTCGAGCCGTCGCAACCACTTTTTGCCGCTTCGTCGCGATGCTGATCCAGTCGCTCCCACAGCTGCCCGGCTTGGTCGACGCGGTCTTGCTGGAGCTGCATCCCCTTGGCGCGCTCGCGCTTAAACTCTTGGATGAGCTCGGCGTGTTTGCGTTGCTCCACCACCGTGGACAGCAGATCGCGCTTCCACTTGGGGTTGCTCGTCAGATCGTGCACGTACTTGCCGGCCGCGTTCTTGTGCGTCACGCGTGCGCCCTTTTCCATCACGAGAGCGAGCACGCCGCGGTCGTTGTTTCGCACGGCGATGTGCGCAAGCGAGTCTTTTGTGTGGTAGGTGACTTTGTTCGTGTCGCGAAAGTGGTCGGCCCCTAAAAGCAGACGGACCATGTCGGGCAGACCGGCCGTGGCCGCACTGTGGATGGCCATGCAGTTGCTCAACTGGTCGTTGTGGAGCCCCGCCCACTGGCTCTGACCGATCTCGGGAGGGTTGTGGAAATGCTTGGGCTGGCGGTCCAGTGCTCCCATGCCGATCAACCACTCGACGAGGCGTCGATCGCGGACTCGCCCAGCCGCTGCATGATGCAACAGCGTCGACAACTCCACATCCGGACCTGGCACGACCATCGACAAAAGAGCAGGGTCATCGATCACGTGCTTTTTCACCGTGGCGAGCTCTTCTCCGCTCAGCGGTCCCGTGCTTTCCTCCATCATCTTCATCAGCGAGTGGAACGTCTCGACGGTTGACGCCTTCCGGGGCGAGTCGACGCGAATTTTGGACGTACCAAAGGTGCGAAAGGCCCAGTCGGGCGTTGGTGGTACCGTGAAATAGATCCGCTCGATCTGCTCGG
Organism: Pythium plurisporium; assembly: GCA_023336035.1. Classification (NCBI taxonomy): domain Eukaryota; phylum Oomycota; class Peronosporomycetes; order Pythiales; family Pythiaceae; genus Pythium; species Pythium plurisporium. The sequence goes on from JAADVY010000925.1 coordinate 3,395, forward strand.
CGCTGTAGCCACCGAATCGAGCGGCGATCACCTCTGCCGCCGTTCGCGCCATTCGCAAGACGGGCTCACTCATCAGTTCGCTCATCGCGTGACTATGGGCCAGTTCCGGCCGCGAAAGGAGCCCTGCCGTGTCGGCCGTCAGCACGGCGGTGCCATCGAGACGCAGTGTGTCGAGCAGCGGAAGCAGCGGGTTGATGATGCAATCCACCGAGGCCCGATTCTGGCGGAGCCACAGCGGTTGGCGTCGATCCATCTCGGCCACCATCGAGTGGAACGCGTCGCGTCGATCCAGTTTGTCACACAGTGCATTGAACACATCCGTGAGATCGTCGCTGAGCTTGAGCATATCCCGAGAGAGTACGCGCGTATCAAACAGTTCTTTCTTGCACAGCTCGGCGACGGCCTTGAGCAGCGTTGTCCACGCGCTTGTCTTCGAGAGATCCTCCGGGAACACGCTGTAGTCCTTTGCGACGAGCAGGCGAAGCGTGCGTGACATTTTCGACAAGTCGGAGCTCTCGCGCGTGCGCGTCGAGAATGTTTCTTTCGGCGCCTCTCGTTTGTTGAAAATCGCGTCGATCGCTCCGTCCGTCATCTTGCAGCTCGCGAGCCACGTGCGCAGAAACGATCCGTGGCTCGCCGCGGCACGGTCGGGCACGAACACGGCTCGCTCGTACACGCGGATCGTGTCTTCGAGGAACGGGACCGCGTCGAGCACGTGGCGATCACGCAACGCCGAGTAGATGTGACAAAATGCTCGGAACCGAGCCGTGACAATCGTCGAGTATGCGCCGAGGTACAGATAGCTACCGTGGTGGTCGAGCATCGTGCAGCCCGCAAAAATCGGGTGGGCGCGCAACACGTCCACGAGCTCGTCGTCCTCGTGCATGTCGTCGAGCGCGAGCTCGAGCGCGTTGTGGAACGTGGGGTCGAGCCGCTGCATGTTGCCACGCAGGATGGACGTGTGGAGTCGCTCTTCCAGCTCCCAGCGATGCGAGACCGAGAGACTGACCGTGCGCGTGAGCCCGAGGTTGCCCTGTAACGCCGAGATGGACCGCACCCAGCAAATGCCGACAAACACCAGCTCGAGCGACACCTTGCCCGTGTCGAAATACCGCTCGAACGGCTCCATGTACCACTGGCGCAGGCAGTGCGGATCAAACTGGCTCCCGCGCTCGCGGTGCGCGACCACCATGTTGTGCAAAAACGGCAGCTGCTGCGCGAGGAACGACTGCATGACGAACAGATTGGGCACCATGTACTGCGGCGTGCGTTCTTCGCTGTAGGTCTCGCCGTAGAGCCCCTCTTCGATGGTCAGTGGCGTCTTGGCGCCGGGCGAGATCGAGTGGGCAAACTTGCGGAGCCCACGGGCCGACCACAACACATCCCACAGGATCGAGCCACGCACGTACTGATACGTTGGCTCGGCGTGCTTGTCCATGGGGGGCGTCCACGCGGCGAGCACGTCGTCGCGCACGGCGTCGAGTGCAGCGAACGGGAAAAAGTCGGCCATCATGACCATGAGATCCATGCCGTCCTCGATCATCGGGTACGCGAGCTGCAGACGTGCGACCACGGCCTTGGCACAGTCGATCGCGATCTTGGCGACCGCCGTGGCTTCGACGAGCGTCTTTTGCTGGATCTTGACGTCAAAGAACGCGCTGTACACGGCCTCCGAGAGCTCCTCCAACTCCAGAAAGAACCACGCGAGCTCGATCTGCACGTCCTCGTCGAACGCCTCGTCAAACAACGCGCGCTTCTCGGCGGCCGAGAGCGGCCGGATCGTCGCGGCGCTTGCGACCGCCGACGACTGGAACAGCTCGCCGTCGGCAAAGTAGTCGTCGGGCAGCTGCAGCACGTCGTAGTAGTTGGAAAAGTCGAGCTCCGTCGCCGCGGCCTCGTCCTTTTCCTTCTTTTCCGTCGTTTTGGTCGCCGACACCGCGGACGGTGCGACGTGCTGCTTGTACGCGCGCTTGAGCGTCGCGAACCAGCCGCGGAGCCGGTGCAGAAAGTGCGCGTGCGCGTCGTCGGCGTCGTACGCCGTCTCGGGAAGAACAGCGCGACGCGGGCTCGCAATGTGATCGCCGTCTCACACGCCTCCAACGCACGCGGCCACGCGGCCAGCAGCGCCGGCGTCAGCGCCGTGGGCTGTGCGGCGATGGAGGCGACGATCGTCTCGTAGACCTCGAGTGGCCTGTGCGTGGTGGAGCTTTCGCCGGCGCCGCCGTCGCGCGCGCGTAGTAACCACGAGAGGAAGAACGCGGTCGCGCGTTTGTACTTGCCGTACGTGCCGCTCGGGAACGCCTCCACCGACGAGCAGGAGGAGGAGAAGGAGGAGGAGGACGTGGCCTTTCTCTGACCGCCGCCGCCGGCGCGGCGAGAGGCCTTGCGTCGCGGCGCCATGAGGACGAGGAGAGAGAGAGCGAGGAGCCGAAAATGGCGGGAAGCGGGCTGGCGAATGCTTTGGGTGTAACCGTAACAAGATACCCTGTAAGCGTTTAGACCATCACTCTGTTGCTGAGACCAGTTTGGACTCTCTTCAACGACCATCACTCTTCCAGGAGCTCAGGATGTGAGGAGACAGGACAGCCATCGCCACCCCACCGCGGTCACGTCCCCACCGACTCGATGACCTCTCGAGGCGATAAAAACCTCGGCAGGAAGAATGCAGGAACGTCGCAACTAAACCCGCTCGTCCCAGTCGGAGGCGATCGACGTAAGCGATCGGGACGCACGTTTGAGACGAGGGACCAGCGCACCCTGTCTTCTCGAGACCACGGAAGCCGTCAAGAAGAACCCGGACCGTCTCCAGGGAAATGCGAGACTGTGGCGACATCGATGGACAAAATCGGAACGCGGGATCAGATGATCCTCCAGCGGTTTGTCAACGGAACTGCGCGTGTGGTCTTTGTGGTACTATCCCACGGGACGGACTCCCTACCGTCCCCACCTGCCAGTCGTCCGCATCCCTCAAAGAGATCCCTAGTCTACCGTTCCCGACCACGGTCGGGGTGATCGATACTATGAGTATGCAGGACATGAACGATCTCGCGATCGTGGTGGCCAAGACGTTTTGGATCAAACCCGACGACGAGCTCGATACGTGGCGCTTCGAGCTCTCGAAGTTTCTCACCGGCCGTGGGCAGGGAGCAAACAGCGGACACCATAGCGGAGAACGCTGCAAGCCAGGTATCCCGATGCGAACTACTCTTTGTTACTCATTGTGATCACGAACACCCCAGATCGTTTTGCTCGTTAGTGTACACAAGCTCATCACTCTCACGAGATCTGCTTTTCCACGGGCGATCCACGCGCTGGTACGATGCCGTCCGCCGAGAACACAAAATACAGCATCTCGAGTGAGGCCGCGCCACGCACAGCGTCTGCCCCGTCTAGGTCGAGCTGTACGCCCGTGCACTGGGCCATGTGCAGCACGGCGGCTTCCAATTGTTCGTACTCACCAGTCGATGCCACACCACCGACGACTTGATCACCAAAGAACACGACGACCCAGCCGCGCGTCGCCGCGACGGCCTCAACTGCCTCGAGGAAGCGATCGTACGATCCACCTCGTCGTCCGACGATTTGTAGCCGCAGAAACGCACGGCATCCTCCAAGTCGGTCCAGCTGGGAGAGCATATACCGGCTCATCTTGGTACGGTCGTTGCCGCGCGTGTACCACACTACCTGCCGTCGTACCTCGAGCGTCGAGCCGAGCGTCGGTGTGAGTCCACAGTCTCGCCGCACGGCCACGTATTTAATGACGAGCTCTCGGAACGCTCCTTCCCGTGGCGTGAGCGCGAGCAGCCGTCGTTCTAAGAGCGTCAGCACGGCGAGTGCACGCGGGGTCTTGCCGCTTCGAAGCAGGATGTACACGGTGTTGGTCGTCAACCCAAAGAAGTCGAGAAAGCACGCCGCTGGTTGCGGACCGGAGAGCCGCTGCAGCTTGGCCATGGCGGTCTTGGGGGCGTCCATGGTATGGCAGTACCTGCGGTGGACCGGCATCTGGCTGTAGAACGCGTCCAAGCGGAACACGGCGACCGACGCGTCCAGCGCCTCCTTCTCCTGCGTGCTTCGGTCCACGAGCCCGCCGACCGTCACTAAGCTCATGAGCGTGTAGGCCATGTTCTCCAAAATTCCCACCGCGATTTGGGCGGTCGCTTCGTATTCTGGCGGCGATGCGGAGCCGCCTTCCTTGAGAGCATCGAGTGCATGACTGAGCTGCTCGAGCCGATCCGCTTGAGGCGACGCATTCTTTCGCAACGCCGATGGCGTGTCGAGCTGGACGGAGAGTCTCTCCATCGCCTCGGTTACGGTTGGGATTACTGGCTTCTCGCTCTTGGGTCGGTTTGGCTGTGACTGCGACGAGCAAGAGCCAGTCGCCAACGGCGTCGAGGAGTCCTGGCTCTTGATTTTCTTCTTCTTGTTCGTGTTCTTTGAGCCACTGGTGGCTGAAGACTGGTCCGTGGTCGAAGGAGTACCACTGCTTCCCTTGCCTGCACTGCTAGAAGCTTCCGCAACGCGAGCCACTCGCCCCGCCCCACCACTTTGCTTGCCGCGAGCGACCACCGAGTGCTCCGCATCGCGCTGGCGTTGCAGTTCCTGCCGTAGCTCCTCCGACCTCGCGTCCGCTGCCTGCTTGAACGGCGTGCCTCGACTCTTGTGATTGCGGATCCACTCGTTCTGCTGGTGTTGCCAATTGGTCATCTCCCGGACGAGCTTTCTCCACGCCGGATCTCGTGCGAGCTCCCACACGAGTTTCCCATCGGCGTTCGGTTTCGTGACGTCGGCATTCCACGCCGCGAGCATATCGAACAGTACTTGGTTGTTGTTCTTGACCGCGATATGCATGAGCGACTCTCTCGTGTGGTACGTCACCGTATTGAGATCGCGAAAATTACAACCCTCCACGAGCCGTCGCACCATGTCAACGTCGCCAACCTCAGCGGCACTATGCACAGCGAGGCGATTGCACAGGATGCCTCCGTACAGGCCGAGTGCGTGAAGCTTTGCTGTGGTGTCGGGGTCGCGGCAATGCCTGGGCTGATTGACGATGGCGTTCATCTGGATCATCCACTCTGCAAGTCGCCGGTCACGGGCCGGACCTGCCGCGGCATGGTGAAACAGCGTGCAAAACTCATCGGCGTCGTCGTCGGTCGTGTACGCCAACAACCACGGGCGAGCCATCACATGGCGCTTGAGTTTGGCCAGCTGCTCAGCCGCGAGCGGGCCCTTGCTCGTCTCCAGCATCTTCAGGAGATCCATAAAGATAGCGAGGTTGGTCTCGTGCGAGCCCGAGAGCCGCGGATACACGCCAAATTCCATTCTAGACCAGTTGGGTGTCGATGGGAACGTAAAGTACCGAGTCTCAAGTGCTGATCCTCCACCAAAGCGACGGGCGACAACCTCCGCAGCGCGACGGCACACGTCGCGCACATTGCCACGCAGTCTGTCTGCGACAAGAGCAGCCACGGCCTCGCCCTCCGCGCTTGTGCGATCCAACCCCAGCAGATCCGCCGAGTCTTGCGTCACTCGGATCGAGCCGTCGCGGTTGAGGCAGTCGAGATACGGCAACAGTGGCACCATCACGACGCCCTCCAACGCGAGGCTGGCACGCATGTGCGCTGGTGCGCGGGGATCCCCACGTGCCACCTCCTCTTCAAAGTACGACTGCCGGCCAAGCGCTCGGCACAATTCGTAAAACACGTCACAAATGTCGTCGTGGGCCTTGAGCAGATCCCTCGACAAAAGGCGCGACTCGAAAAGCTCCTGTCGACACATATCGGCAACCGCGTCGAGCACACGTTTCCACGATGACGAGGTCGTCGTGACGCCTGACGGAAGCACAGAGTAGTCGGCGAATTGAAGCAGTCGAATCACGCGCGACAGATCAACGAGTTCCATGGACTCCGAAACCAGTTTGGAGGGTCTTGCTCGACGAGCCAACCGCCGATCGAATGCCGCGTCAACCCCGGCGTTCGTCGTACATGTGCTCGTGAGGAACGTTCTCATGTACGCACCGTGCGTGGCGGCCGCACGCGACGGCGCGAAGATGGCCTTTTCGTACAGTTGAAGCAGTTCGTCGAAGAATGGGATCGCCTCCAGCAGCCTGCGGTCGCGGAGAGCCGAGTAGATATGGCCAAAGGCTTTCACGCGGCCCGTCATCTCCAGCGTTGTATCGGCTACCAGTAGGTACTCGAGCTGTTGGTCGAGTAGCATGCAGCCAGCCAAGATCGGGTTGACGCGTAGCAAGAACGAACCGCGCTCTGTGTCCTGAAAATGCTCGAGCGTCTTGTTGAGAAGCCCCGCAAGGCCGGGGCTTGCTTGGGCGACAGCACCGTGGGCACTTGACTCCTGCAACCGTTCCTCCAGCTTCCAGCGGTGCATGATACTGAGGCTGACTGCTCGTCCGAGACCTCCGTTTCCCTGTAGCGCTGCAATCGACCGGATCCAGCACATGAAAATGAACACGAGGTGGATCGTCACTTTGCCCGAGAGACAGAACGCGTCGATCGGACCGAGAAACCATGCCGCAAGCGACACTGAGTCCAATACGTCCAGTTTGACGCCGCGTGCACGCATGTCGGCGAGCAGATTCGCTAGCTGCGGCATCTGTTGGGCAAAAAAGCACGGCATCGCGTCGAGGTCGGGCACGACGTAGTGGCGGGTCGAGCTCTCGTCGTACCGGTCGCCGTGGTCGTAGTCGTTGGTTCCGAACCGCGCACCGGGGTCCTCCATCAGCGCCGGCGCAAATCGAGCTAGTGTACGCGCCACCCAGATCAGATCCACCAACACCGTGCCCGGTACGTACTGATACGGAACATCTTGCGGGTCATCCTTTAATAGAGACGTCGGCTCCCAGGCGGTGCGGACGCGAATGACAAGCCGACTGAGCTCCTGCAGCGAGAGATGGTCTTTGATCAGCGTCGTGATGTCCTCGCCATCTTGGATCGCGGGATACAACACCTGCAGGCGTGCGATCACGTGAACCGCACTGTCGATCGCGATTTTTGTCACGGCCGTGGCCTCCACCAGCGTCTTTTTCTCGCACTTGACGTCATGAAATGCTGCATACACACCCTCGAGCAGCTCGTCCAGTTCCATAAAGAGACACGCGAGTTCGGCGCGTAGATCGTCGGCAAACGCTGCGTCAAAGAGCTGCTTGCGGTCCGCGGCCGAGAGTCCTCGAGCCAAGGACGACTTGGTCGAGGGTCCGGACGAGACGGCTTCACTGAAATAGTCTTCAGGCAGCGCCAGCACGTCGTAGTAGTTGGAAAAGTCGATCTTTTTGGACGTGGCGTCGTGAGTGGGGGCCATGGCGTCTCGCAGTGTGTGGAGTCACCGCCGGAGGCGGTTGAGAAAGTGCGCGTGGGAATCTGTCTCGTCGTACGCCGTCTCGGGGAAGAACAGCGCGACGCGACCGCGTAGTGTGATCGCCGTCTCACAGGCCTCGAGCGCTCGTGGCCACGCGGCCAGCAGCGCCGGTGTCAGCGTCGTGGGCTGTGCGGCGATGGACAACACGATCGTCTCATAGACCTCGAGTGGCTTGTGGGGAGAGAGCTTCTCCGAACCGCCAGCACTGCCAGCGTCGCGGGCGCGTAGCAGCCAGCGGAGGAAGAATGCGGTTGCACGTTTGTACTTGCCGTAGGTGCCGCTGGGGAACGCCTCCGCCGAAGAGGACGAGGAGGAGGCCTTGGACCTCGCCATGGTCGACAGAGAGGGTTTCCGATGAACCAATGGCGTCCACGATTAGGTACTTATTTAGTGGAATAGATCAGCAACTACTGACCGATGTGGTGAGCAGAAGAGCTGCTCAATTAACGTTAATACAGTGCTTTTGCATTCGTCGCAACTGTCGCTTGCGATCGCCCGCGACCGGTGAGAAACTGGCAGCGCATGGCGCACCACGTGTCGAGCTCGTCGTCGGGTCTGATCCAGAGCGTCGCG
>JAADVY010000926.1:0-11326 GCA_023336035.1 Pythium plurisporium
GAGCACCTTGGTGGCCAGTGCACTCGCGTTCCCAGCGAGTGCACCGGCGTCTTTCCACACGGCCGGCCAGATCTGCTCGATCTCCACGGGGTAGTTGCTCTGCACGGTGAGCTTAAACGGACCTTCCATGCCCTTCTTGTAAGCCGCGAGCAGCACCGTGTACGAGCGTGCCTCGAGCTCGCACTGCACGCGGATTTCGCGCTGCCGTGTGGGCTCACCGCTGTGGGCCACGACCGTCTCTTTGACAAGCGTCTTGACACGGTACGCACGGTCCTTGGCTCGGCCTTGGGCCACCACGTACACGGCGATTGGCAGCACATCCACGGGCGCGAGCCCGGCAGCGTCCACTTGCGTGACCGTGAGCATCACTTCGGTCGGGCGAGCGATCTTGAGTGCAAACTGCGGGTTCCCATCCAGCAAGCAGTTGGGATTGTGGCGTGTCGGCAGACCACAGGCCGTGTCCCCACGCCACGCACCGTGCCGGATCTGGACGGGCCACTTGTCTGGATCGTAGTAGTGGCATACGTACAGACTGCGGAACGCGTGGCAAAAGTCGTCAAAGCTCATCCAGAACGTGTTGTCATCGGCATCGGCGTTCCAGCCCAGCAGCTTCTTGAGCCGTCGCGTCCAGAGCTTGGAGTGGTCGCTCCAGTCTCCTTTCCACTCGGCGTGGTCGCCCGGCGGGTTGCGCAGCTTGAGCAGTTGGTGGCCGTCGAGTTCACGGACGTCGTACACAACGTAGCACGCACCAAAGACCAGCCCCGTGTCCAAGATCTCCGTATCGGCGTTCTCACTTGTGATCGTGCCCGCGCCCATGAGAAACTTGTTGGCCTTGTACTTGAGCAGCTGCTTCCACAATGTCTGCTTAAGCGTGCCGCGCGAGGCCTGTGCGAGGAAGATCTCGTGCGAGTCGTAACTCGTGAGCTCCTTGAGTGCGTGGTGCACGTACCCACCCTGCTCCAGGGCAGCGTACCCACCGTAGTACTTGGCGAACGCCTTCTCGAGCAGCGGCACCCAGAGTTCTTCAAAGTCACTGCTATGTGCGAACGCCGCACCGGCACTTGGTGTGGCCTTAAATGCATCGCCCAGGACGGGGAAGTGGTCGTCCACAATCACAGTCTCCCACTGACAGTTCTTGAAGAGCCGTAACGCGTACGCTCCCGTGAGCGAGGTCTGCTTGGTGATGAAGATCTTATCAATGAGCGCGTCCACTTTGCCGTCATCGACGCCGCCGGACGCAGCGATGATACTGATGGCGCTCAGTAACCACGAGTCATTGAGTTTGCCGATCTGGACGTCGTCCGGGTCCGTGCCACCGTCAAACAGTCCAGCCACTACGTTGATCGCCGTGGATACCTGCCAACCTGCCAGTTCATTCTCGCACGCCACGTTCGCGACCGAGGTCGCATCCGGCGGGAATTCGCGGTCGACAAACTGGAGCGCACGCCCAAAGTCGCCGGGCACACACGAGTAGCCCGACTCGATCTCGAGCAAGGCCTCCTGTGCGTTAACGAGCGCTTCATCTTGATTTTGCAGCTCGCTCTGCAAGATTCCTTCGTCCTCACGCCGCATGCGACGTGCATAAAACTCTTGCATCCGCTTGCGGCACTGCGCGTCCTCGAGCGGCTTCCACGATTCCCGGAATTCGAGCTGCTTGAGCCGGGACTGCTGGTCCTCGGCGTCGATAATCGCATCCATGCGTTCCATCTCTTCATTGAACGCGGCCTTGAGTGCGTGGAACCGCGCGCGCTCCTCCGGTGTGAGCGAGATCAACCACACGGCGACCAGTGGAATGTCGATGGACGCAAATGAGCTCGTTTTGAAGATGTTGGCCGGTGGATTGATCCCGTTCGACATGAGCTTAAACCGGTTCTCGCGCAAGAACTTTTGGAACAAGATCTTTTCGCGGCTGAGCCGCGCGTCTGCGGCATTGAGCATGAGCAACTGGAAGTGGATAATGCACCGTGTCTCCTCGTAGAAGTTGCGGTCTAGTTCCTCGTCCAGTACTGGAAGTTCCATGAGAATACCCACGAGATCCGTGAACGTGGATCCAACAATGGCGGTCGTCGCGGAGGAGCTAGTGCCTTCGCTGCTTGCTGTTGGGGTTCCCTTCTCGATCGCGTTCAGCTCCTCATCAAGGAGTTCTTCCTGCTTGGCCATTTCGATGGCGGCACGTGCACGGTCTCGTTTTGACGGGAAGTATCGCCACTTCAGGTACCGGAAGATGCGGATTGGGATCGTAAACCCATACAGGAAGCCAAACGGGCCGACGCCCAGCTCGAAAATTTCTTGGACCACACTCGCGATCGTGAAAAGCCCGTCTCGCAGCGGCACATCGATGCCATCCTCGGTCTTCACGCAACAGCTGCGTTCCAGCGCATCAATCTCCATGGCAATGTCGCCACTGCTTCGATATGGGACGACCTGTTCCACCTCACTTTTTTCCGCCTCTGCGGCTTCAAGTTTCTTCTTTTGCTTAGCGAATGCACCACCGCCGTATGCAATGGCTTGAAACTCGAGCTCGGCCTTCTTCTCGCGCTTCTCCAGTTCGATAAACTCGGCGGATTCGAGCGTGAAGGGTTTGCGTCGCTCTTGAGCTACTTTCTTGGACGTCTCGCTGGCGTCTTTCAGGATCATCTCATTGACGTACTTCGCTGCGATGCCCATCTTGACGGGTGTCACTGCGCACAAATGGGCGGTGACGCTTGCGAAGACCAGTAGCACGAGACTACAGAGCCCGATGCCGAAGCCCAGCGGATCGAAGAACATGACACCGCTCACTCCCCACATAAAGAGAACCAGCAAGAGGACGTAGATGAAGCGCACATTGTTGTTCTCGTCGACAACGTTGTTGGTGTACGCGTTGTACGAGAACGCAGGGAAGACGTACGGCGCGTAGAACATGGAGATCTCCTCGCGGCCACTAAAGACCCATGCGTAGCAAAAGTGGACGAAATACTTGAGCAAAAGCACTATGAAGACCACAGAGATACTGTAAAAGAACGGCAAGCCTGACTGGAAGCTGACGATGATTGTGAGAATCGTGACGGTGACGATGATGCGAGTCGCGAGTCGCTGGTACTTTGGTGACAGATAGCTATCGTTTTCGACGTACTTTACGAGGAAGAACGAGATAAAGACGAACAGCATCGCGAGGCACGTGAGGACGGCGCCAAACAGCACGCCTGCGTAGACGTACATCTCAAAGATCCACAGCGCGATCGCTCCGCAGCAGAATCCTATCGTTCGTTTGAGTGGGCGCGTGATTTCCCAGTTCTCGTCTTTCCATTTGCACAGCGTGACGATGAAAAGTAAGAAGATCGGGTAGAACACAAGAATCGACAGGATCACGAGCGACTCGACGCGGTTCACGTTCGCCTTCATAACAGCAAAGAAGAATATGAAGCCCGAGATCCAGGCGACCAAGTAGCTTGCACCGAACGCAAATTTGATGTCCTGTGTGACGCCTGCGATCTTGAAGTACTTGACTGTAGGGAACAGCGAGAAGACGAGAACGTACGCAGCAACCCAAATCAGCTGCCCAAGCCACTCGGGCGTCTCGGTGATTGTGAGGATCATTCCGTACACGAGCAGCAAACCTAACAGCAGTGCAAAGCAGCCGAGCGTGACGTAGTCATGTGGCAACAAGAAGCCCTGGCGGAAGGCTTGGTACAGTGACATCTTCGCAAAGTCGATGGGGGTGCTGTTGGCCATCAAAAGGTTTGCAGACGAGGAATCCGGATCGTCCGTGCCAGCATTGAGTAGTAGTGCGCGAGAACTACCAGGTGGTGAAAGTTCCTGACTCGCTACGTTGTTGACTTGCTGGTATTTGCGCCACGTCGCTTTCGAAAACAGCTCACGAAAGCGCAGTCGCCCAAGGAAGATATCTCGCAGCATCGCGAAGCGGCGAGGACGCGCTGCTTTTGGTGACAGTGATGCAGCCGGGTTCATGGCGATGCCAGCGATACTTTCGTTTTCCGCGACGCCGGTGAGAACACGAGACGATGGCGACCCCGGTGCTGGAGCTAGGCTTTTCTTTTTGTTGTTCTGTTGCTGCATAAGTCGCGCGCGTGTGAGTAACGAGCTGTTACTATTCGTCGTTTTTCCGTGCTCTTCTGTGGTGGCGGCTCCTCCAACTGGCTTGGGCTTTTGAAGAAATTTCGCCTGGAGTGAGGACTTCGCCGGAAGCGCAGGCATTTTAAAGGTCTCATCATTACCATCAAAGAAAGTAGTCGTACTTCGACCCTTAAGTGGGGGGAGCACAAAGGTTTCACGCATGAGCTCAGCTTCTTTCTCGAGCGCCTTCTCTTCGTCAAAGTCTTCGTCCTCGTCATCATCAAGAAAGTCTTCTTCGTCCTCTTCGGGTGGCCAAATGACCAATCGGTAATCATTCTTACGCCATTGTGCGTACACGGCGAGTGAAAGCATCATAATAAGAGGCCCAAAGATCGATGTCACGAGAATGAAGCTGGACTGGGTCGACGCGAAGACGAACAATCCTGAGCATATCACGAGCACCTCGGATGCGGCTGCCAACATGAATGGCAACTTGAACGCGCGGAAGAACAAATATACCTGCGTCGCGTACTCGGACAGGAGTTGCTCCTTCTGCAGGAAAAACGCACGGGATGTCGCAAGCGTGAGCCCAGTGAAGAGCACGACGATGAACGCGAGCACGCCAAACACCCACAACGGCCACTCTTGGCCACACACGGGAACACGGATCGTGTCGTTCGCATCCGTGCCAAAAGCCACCGCCAGCAGCAAGAACACGTAGAAGAACGAGAGAAAGCCCAGCACAAACTCGGGGGTCGTCGACAGATCCAAGTGGTTCCACTTGGAGTGTTCGTGGCCAAAAAACGTGACGCCACCGGCTTCTTGCTTGTTCATGCGCGGGAGATTCTTGCCGATGATCTCGCGGCACAGCGCCGTGCCGAACACCATGTATAGGAATGCGTGTCCCAAGATCCAATACCGTCCACTTGTAGCTGCGAGACACACCCGAACACTCCCCATCAGGAAGACAGTATAACCGGCAGACCATGACACCGTTCCGCGGTACAGCATGTAGATGCACAAATCCACGAGCACGATGGTCACGGAGATACCAATCGCGAGCGATGGATAATCACTTCGCACGCAGGCGACAATGCTATACAGAACGAGTGTCGCGATCGCCAAGCTGTACAATTTGCGATTTGCCTGCTTCTTTCTCTCAGGCGACGTGACGAACGCGTTCTGCAGGATATCAGCTCGGTTGAAGCCAGGAATCGTCTGCTCGACCGTGTAATGGTCACCCATGAGCGGAGCGAACACCGACTCTTTACGAGCTTTCCGGCTGGCGCCACCTCGCCCAACACCAACTGCTGCTTGCTGCTGCTGGTCAGTCTTAGCTGAGGCAAACTTGAGCCCCATCGTACCAAGATTCTTGAACTTGGTCTTGAGCACGTTTACTTTCTTGGACGCTCCAACGACTGCGAGCACTTGCGTGAGCGACTTGGATAGCTTCGCGTCGTTGGTGAAAGCGATCCAGAGCATTGGCATCATGTTGAGGGTGAGGAACACACAGCTGAGCGAGAAGAAGTCGACGTTCTGGCCGCCAATGAAGACGCGTGGATCGGCAAAGGTCGCGGTGAACAAGAACACAAATGCGGACGTGAATGCGAGAGCGAAGAGATACAGCACCGCGTCAGTCATGCGCCAGCCCATGCGACGCCATCGCAACAATCCGTAGACGGTGGCAAGCCCACCAACGCCAAGAAAGATGAGACCAAAGCCGAACGCTGGAGGAGTCACGAGCACGATCGTCGTGACGCCCCATGCGACGAGCACCACGATCGGGATGGCGCAGATCATATAAATCGCGAGCGACGCGTAGAAGAGGTTGCGTCGGAACTCAATGTTGTTGGGAGTCTGCTTGTAGCACAAAAAGAGAGATGCCACAATATCCTGTCCAGCGTGGAGGCTCTTTTTCATCTCCTTTGCTGAAGTCTTGCTACCATCACTAGTCCGCACTGGCCCAGCCTTGGCGGCAGCTGGTTTTGGTTTCTTGTCCTTTTGGTCGGCGCTGTTCGCGGCCATGAGTTGCAGCAGTGGATCGTCATCTTCGTTCATCACCTTCTCCGCCAAAAACGATTGCACGCGCTCTATCCGCCAGTTCATGCGTCGCATGTACCGCACGGCCATTGCGAGAACCAACACAAATGTGGGCGCAAACTGGCACGAGATCAGCACGAATGTCGTGCGACTGAACTCTTTCGAGTACTTGACGGGTATGACGTCGAATGTTTCGTGTGGTTGTGCAATGATAAAGTACATGCTGAACGTCTTGTCCGTGTAGTTTTGGGCGAGGTTTGCACCCGTGATCATGCCGGCGCCGAGCGCGTCGCCGTACTTGTTCTTTGGGTGTGCAGTGATGTTGCGCGCCACAGCGATAAAGTCGCCCTCGACATCCACGAGTCGTGCGTACTCCCGTGTGGGGATCCAACCAAACGAAGCCGCTAGCCATTCGGGCTGAGAGGCAGCGTCAGTGACACGTCGATACACAAATATTTCAGCATCAAAGTTGAACGTCACGCGACCCAGCGGAGCGAAACCGTAGGTTGGGATGAGACTGGTGTTGCCCTTGTGATTGTTCAGTGTACTGCCCGATCGAACAAGCAGCCCACCCTTTGACCGGTCCATGCGAAAGTAGCTCTCCATCTTTGTGTTGGAGGCCGAGAACACACGCCCGTAAAGCCACGACTCGACGTCTTCATAGTACCCACCCATACCACCATTAATGGTGGTGTTGGAGACGAAAACTTGCTCCGTCTTCATCTGGAACGGGAGCGCAGTCATCCGCAACCGCATGCACGGCACACTTTTACTGACCACGCCGTCAACTTCACATGCTTCAGTCGACGTAACCAGCGGAACCCACATCTCTTCGACACAGAGCGGCTGGTCGGGCATGCTCCACGCCGAGTCGTCATCGCTGATCACTGTCTGCGTTCTAGCCGTGAAGGCGGAGCAGTAAATCGCGTTTAACGTGATCTCGGCGATGAGATCGTCGCCAAATTCAAATCCGTCGTCTTCGTCATACACGCGGATCGTGATTGGCGTGCCCGCTCGCCGAAACCCAAAATTCAAGTCACGCTTCGTGTCGTTCTTGGCCGTGCACCCTTTTTGTAAACATGGTGGCCAAACCGGGTTCAACGAGTTCATGATTGTGCCGGATCGACGCACGTTATCGCCGATGCTTGCCTGGATGTATGCATCCGTTTCCAGACCACCGAGCCCAAAGCCGTCAAGGTCCGGGAGGTTACGCATCTCAACAATCGTGAGCGTGAGGTTTCCACCAGCCGCAACGTATTCGCCATTGTCTGGACAGTTCTTACGACCCCCGATGCAGGAAAAACGTTTGATCTCACGGGTTGCCGAGTAACGTGGATCTGGGTACCCGACGTAGCTTGTCGTTTGTGCCTGTGCAGCCGGTAGATAGGTCGCAGCGGCTTGTAGAATCCAAACAATTGCAACGACGTTAAGAATGTGAAGAAGCCGCCTCGCCGCAGCGGATAGTCTTCTCTCGAGACTTGCTGTTCGTCGATGCCACCCGTCAATGACCGCTGATGGTGGAGCACTTGCCCATCGATGTCGCTTCTTTGCTTGCTGGGATGCTTTAAATGCTTCAACCACAAGAGGTGAGAAGAATCGCGTCGGCGGGAACTGAGGAGAGAATCGCCGTGAGTAGTTGATTGCCTCCATTCTTGATGCTGTTATCCGACGGGGCTCGCGGGGTCTGATCGTCCATTGGGATATCGAACCCAACGGTCGAAACGGATACAACAGGGTGACCTTTTAGACTTGCGAGTCGGCTATTTCTGCGAAAATACCGGATACACGGATTCAGTCTTTCGTGGTGAGTAAGCTAACAATCAGGTCACCACACGTTTCCAAGCCACATCTATGATACATGATACCTCCACGCGTCTATCCTGTCTTCTCATCACCCTTTCAGCCTGGCCACCAAAACGACTCGGGTAGCACATGCTGCCGCAAAATGTCGCTCGACAATTGTCCGATGAAGATCAGCGTCATCGCAAAAAAGGTTACCACAGCAACGTGCCAGTTGGAGAACGCTTCGACTTCAGAGAGTGTCTCTGCGGCGACGAAGCTGAAAGGGTCTTTCTGAAGCTTGGAGTAGACTGCTACGGGTACGTCGATTTGCTTGATCGACGAATCCTCCTCGCGATGGACAGCGATACGAAGATAGCTCTTGTCAGGCATGTGCCGGAACACTTCAAACGCGACATCTCCTGGGACGAACCTGCGGGAAATCACACACGAATATGAGAATACTTTTGGTCGTTCGGGAGCACGCATCACATCCGCGACACATACCGAAGGAATGGCTCCTGAAAATCCTTTGGGATCCTTGCGAGGTTCTGAGATCGAATCCAGTCGGCATTCAAGTACACCCACTTGAGGGCGCGACTGACGCTAACACTCGACGTCAAAACATCGGAGGGATCCCTGCAGACGATCGAGTTAGCATCCCCGAGAGTCATCGCGAGATAACGAGTACAGCACGAGACTTACCTTGTGCTGAATAGCTTCGGAATCACAATCTTGATCGCCTCATAAATTAACGACCTCGCTTGGCCTACCATGCGCTGATCAATAGTTCCACTCGCGCGACGACGAGCGCCACCAAACTTTCGTCGAATGCTGGCGTACAGCCAGTACCGCGCCGACTCGGCGCGGAGCATGTTGTTGACTTTATGACACGTTGCTCGCGCAACCAAGAGATCCTCTGGAGTCAGGAAATGAGCTACGTAAAACTGCACCTCGTATGGCAGAGCAAGAAACGCTGAGTCCGTTTGAGCACTGTGAGAACAGGTGAACAGAAAGTTAGTTATCACGGGTGCAACCTCATGTGCTCATGCGGCGACGTACTTTGTCCTTTTGGCCGTTGCAGCACGTTGAAGAATCTTCTTTTCAAACGACGTCACCGATTCAACGATGAGCTCACCGCAAACGCAGGATGCGATTCCCGTCCCGGTGCCCATTTGGACAGCAATCAAGAGATCATCCGGCCAAATGAACACGTACGATATGTACCACGTGAGCGCACAAGCACTGATTTCAGCCACCGATCGTAGTGTGTGAAGCTTCCAGTTGAAGCGAATGTACAAGACACGGTCTTGAAGAATGAGGCCAACTTTGCGAGTCGGCTTCCAGATCACGAAAACGTCTGCCAACAAGGCGAACGCGACACCACTTGCTGTAGCCAACACAAAGGCCACCTCGATACTGCGTAAATGCGTGTAAATGATGTTGAAGGCAATCGCACCGACCAGTCCGAGCAGACTCATCACAGGGAGGGGCAAAACCCTCGCCTTCTCACTGACCGGATCCTCGGATCCTTCGATCGGGAGCGCCCTCGCGTGACTTCTTACTTGCTCTCCGATCAACGTGACAAGCATGCCGGAAACTGTTCCAACTTGCGTTGCAACAAGGAGGTCGCCGTAGATAGCGTAACTTCCGTAGATGACACCCAGGAAGCAGCCGACTTCGACGAACGACCGGACAGGGTTCTCGTGCCAGTTCTCCCTTGCCCTCAAGAATCGGTCCTGTAGAATGATACCGGCCCAACGAGTCGGCTTGTACTGCACCAACAAGTCGGCAACACACAAAAACGCGAAACCAGCAAAAGATGCGAGAAGCACAGTCACCTCGAGGCTTCGGATGTTTTCGAAAATCCACTGGAATGTTCCCGATCCAATGTAAGCGAACAGAAGCATCGCCGGTAGAACGCGTGGTCGCTCAGTCTTCAAATGTATCTCCTTTACGCGGCCACTACCTTCATTCGAGGTCGTCTCACGATTCACTCGGTCATCGTCGTCAAGTTCCCAATGGATAAACTCGGAGCGCTTGCGGCGATAGTACTCCCCGGAAAGAGTCACTGCGATACCTGAGAACGTACCAATTTGAAGCGCCAGCAGCAAATCGTCATACAACGCGAAAGAGCCGACTATGACGGACAACCATGTGAAGATCTCCAAGAACGATCGGAGCGGTTCACTTTGCCAGTTCTCTTTTGCGTGGGTGACACGGCTCTGCAAGATGTGCCCAATTTCGCGCGTGGGCTCCCATAGCAGAAACAGCTCACTGGAGGCCAAGAAAAGCACCCCGGCAAGGGATGCCAAGCAGAATGCGGCTTCGATGCTGTCGATGTAGTGGTAGATGGAGAACAAGCAGAAAAACGACACCCATCCGAAGAGAAACACACAAAAGATCATCGCACATGTCGCCGTCAGCTGCACTCGCGCACGGTTGCCGACTGTCAGGTTCATGCGCGAGCGAAGCCACTGACCACCCACTGACACGACGATACCGGAAAGCGCTGCGAGCGTTAGGGAGCTGAACACGGTGGAGGTTGCCGCAAACGTTCCGATGAAGACACCAATAAATACGGCCGTTTCCACCAACGCTTGCAATGGGAACAATTGGCACTTGTTCTTGAAGTGGTTCAGCCCAGTTTGCGCGAGTACTTCGGGTCGAAGTTCATGACTGATCGAGCTGATCAGGTAACCAACTGTTGTAGATACCACAACATTCGAAGCAGAGAACTGGGACAACGAGATCTGGTAACCGCGGTGCTTGAGAAGCATGAAAATCGTTGAATGCACATCGACAATCGTAACGAGAACTAAGCAGATGAACGTCCACTTGAGCCGCTTGTACAGGT
The DNA here is from genome assembly GCA_023336035.1 of Pythium plurisporium. NCBI lineage: Eukaryota > Oomycota > Peronosporomycetes > Pythiales > Pythiaceae > Pythium > Pythium plurisporium. Next base: position 10,733 of record JAADVY010000926.1, read on the forward strand.
ATGGATATTTGATGCGAATGAACCCCACTACGGTCTTCGGAGACGCATCGCCTACAGTCGAGTCAACAGACGAGGAGCCCGCCAAGACTGATTGGGCAGCCGCAGCTGCCTGCATTGTTTTCCTGTTCTCCTTGGCTTCAATTTCGTCCCAACACTCTCGGGACAAACTGATACAGAACCACGATAAGAACGTCGAGAATGGCACGGCCACTGAGGCGCCTCCCAGCACGAGCCACGCTACGATAGTCACCGCCAGCATGCACACGTACGCGCCAAATCGTCGGCCACTCGCTGCAAGCTTCGTGGCCATAACGGACGTGTCGTAGAGAGCCGTGATCGTGAGCAAGACAGCACAGAGACTGACGAACCAGACGAGCAAGAGACCGAAATATGACGGTAACACGACCAGCGCGATCGCGGCGGTCGTGACTTGGTACGCAAAGTAGATCATCATCACTCCCATGGGCAGCAATTTCACCCAGTGGTCCGCCGGCAGTTCGTCGTGGCGTCTCGAGAAAAGCAGTACATTGCTGGAGATGGTCTCGCCGGCCAGAATCAGCGCGACGCCCGTGAACGTGCCGATCTGGAGCGCGA
>JAADVY010000927.1:0-11323 GCA_023336035.1 Pythium plurisporium
ATGAGCGACTTTGGCATGGTCGAGACCGAGCTGCAGGACCACCTGGACTACTTGGACGACTGGGCAGCGCCCGAAAAGGTCCCCACGGCACTCGCGACGATGCCCGGCAGCTCGTTCATCCACCGCGAGCCGCTCGGCGTGGTCTGTGTGATCGGCACGTGGAACTACCCCGTGCAACTCTCGCTGACGCCGCTCGTGGGCGCGATCAGCGCCGGCAACTGCGTGCTGCTGCGGCTGCCCGGCGACGACACGTGCGTGCACACCAACAACGCGCTGATCCGACTGTTTCACAAGTACGTCGACAACTCGGTCGTGCGGCTCGTCCACGGCGGTGTAAACACGACGAAAGCGATGCTCGAGCACCGCTTTGATCTCATTTTCTGCACGGGCGGCTCGTTTGTCGGCAAGATCGTCGCGACGGCCGCGGCCAAGCACCTCACGCCGACGATTCTCGAGCTCGGCGGAAAAAGCCCCGCGATCGTGGATGCGAGCTGCGACCTCACGATGGCCGCGCGGCGACTCGCGTGGGCGGCGGCCATGAACGCCGGGCAGACCTGTGTGCGGCCCGACTACATGCTCGTCCATCGCACGATCGGCGACCAGTTTGTGCAGCAGCTCGAGACGATGCTGCGCTCGTTTTTTGGCGACGCTCCGCAGCGAAGCGACAACCTCGCGCGGCTCATCAACCCGCGTGCGTTTGACCGCGTCGCGTCGCTGCTCGAGCAGGACGCCCGCCACGTGACGTTTGGCGGCCAGACCGACGCGGCCGAGCGGTACATCGCACCGACGCTGCTCAACTTCAAGCACGACGTGGCTTCATTCGCCGCGAGCGCGTGCATGTCGCAGGAGATCTTCGCGCCGATCGTGCCGATCGTGTACTACGACTCGCTCGACGACGCGATCGCGTACATCACGCGCCACGAGAAGCCGCTCGCGCTGTACGTGTACACGACCGACGCCCGCGTGCGGAACCGCGTGATCGAGGAGACGAGCTCCGGTGGGCTCTGCGTGAACGACTCGAACGTCCACCTGTCGAACCCGCACCTGCCGTTCGGCGGCGTGGGCACCTCGGGCATGGGCGCGTACCACGGCAAGTTCAGCTTTGATGCGTTCAGCCACAAGAAGAGCGTGCTCGTGCGCAGCAACTACTTGGACGTGGCCGAGCGGTACTACCCGTACACGGACAAGACCGAAAAGTACATGGCCAAAATGATCACGCCGATGCCACGCCGCACAGTGACGACACTCAAGTGGGTCGGTGGGAGCGTCGTCGTCGCGGCGGTGGCGGTCGCGGCCGCTGTGGCGATGGATGCGGATCCACGGTCCTTCCGGAAGTAGGTTTGGGAAGAGGGGGGTGTGGATTTCCTCTATTGAAGCATGGCCACCACCGTACCATGAGAGAGACCGACGTTCTGCGTGTAAAACAGGAATCGAGATACTAGAACTCGCATCGGAGTCGGTGCGATTGCATCGGTTATTGGTGAATACCATCCACAATACCTCGAGGCCGCGGTGCCGTTTGTGACCACTTGCTACACGCTTGTCGCGTCCCAACTCGCGTCGGCCGTCTACAACACCACACTTGTGGACTTTTACTTTGATCCAAGCCTGCTGGGCCCTGCGGTGTTGAGCGTGTTGATGTACACACTGTTGCAAGAGCTAACATTCGCTGCGGTGGTCATGGTCATGAACGTTTGGTACCATATATCGGCACTCAGTTTGCTCGCCTTCGCGATGGAGACCCACGTATAGTCACTAAAGACGACGCTTATAGCCTGGTTCGTTGCGATCCTCGTCTTTCCGGTCGTCCACTATGGTACGTGGTAGTAGAATCGCGAGCTGGTGCGACGTCATCACGCTCTCGATCCGATGGGTTTTGTTCGGCTTCATCAGGTATAGACTTCCCGTTCAAGTTCACTTTCGGCGTTCGTGCGAACGGAGAACCAAACGGCTGTGCGTTGCCGCGGTGATGCGAAGAAAGCCAAATGAGTGGATTCGACGACGGCCTGATAGTGGAACCATCCTGTCATCTAGAGATGGGTACAGATTGGTAGTGGAGGTCGCCGCAATGTCGGAAGACGATCGAGCTGGCGGTCGTGAGCACTGTGGGGATTTGCTAACGCGGTGTCCAGTGTAAAACGTACTTGAACGTGGTATCGACACCTGCGATGGACACGTGCAGTGGGAAGGCAGCCTTCTCACTCGCGTCAAGTCCGTCCACTGACCTCGGCTCGTATTGATCAGGTGGTGGGAATGTCGAACGTGAACTTGAATGTGAAGTCTGCCCCTAATAAACCAACAAGAGACTCGTTTAGCGTATCATTTGGACAGCGCGTGGAGTCGCGATTGTCGACTCCCATGCACTTACCATAGTGGACGACAGGAAAGACTGAGATTGTAATGAGCCACGTCGTGAGTTTTGTCAGCAACGACCACACGTGGGTCTCCATCACAAACGCCAGCAATGCGAGCGCCGACAAGTGGCAGCGCACGCGTAAGACGACAATCATCACTGCGAACGTGGCGCCCTGCAACAGGGTGTACAGTAACACGCTGAGCACTGCCGGCCCAAGCAGGCTTGGATCGACGTAAAACTCCACAAGTTTTGGGTTGTACACGGCCGACGGAAGCTGCGAGGCGACCACCAGATGCAATGAGTTGACGAACGGCACCGCGACTTCGAGGTATTCGACCAGCAAGATGACTTCGGCCGACTGGAGGATCTCGAGAACGTGCGCAACGATGATTCGATCGCGATCTGGTCTCGAGACATTCGCATACATTGGTCGAGCCGGAACAGCTGCGATTGCCGCTGAACTTCCTCGTCGACTCACGACACGTTTGATTGCGGCGATGGCCCTCGAAACTGCATTGAATACGCTTGCCGTACGGGTCCCAAATCGGAAAAGCTCGTGGTCAACAATAACTGCTCCATTCGAAGCACTCAAAATCGCGATTGCTTTGTCCACCAACTGGTCTGTCGGAAGAACCGAGCGTCGACTCAAATAGTGCTTGATCTCGTAGACATTGATCACAACATCGATGCCAATGACCGCCGCCGAGACGAGAAGCGACGGTGTGCCTTGCATGATGGCCGTCTGGTACATCGCTGCGGCGATCTCGACGCCGCATACAGCTACTTCTCGCGCGAACTCGCCCTCGTGACGTGAGACCGCGAGGATCGATTGGCGGAGGCCCCACTTGATGCACGGGAAGAGAACGACGAGCACGATCTGCTGCCATTCATCTGCTGCTGCAAACAACGCCGAGAACGCCGGGTAGATCGTGAGTTGAGAGGTTTGAAGTGCGAGCGAGGGGATGTGGAGCAGCAATTTCATGCGCGTCTCTCTCCGGAGGCGAAGCCCGCACGGCGATAGAACGGCGTGCGCGAGGAAGATGAAGGTAACAAATGGCACCGGGACAAGTGCGAACGTGAAGGGAACTGGGAACCGCCACACTTTGCCGAGTCCCAGGAAGAAACTCGTCAGCAGTGCCGCTGCGAGGGCTGCTGCCTTGGCAATGTCGGTCGTTGTGTACTCGTCGTGACTGATTTCAGATACCGCGCGGGCTTGCGTCATTGCGGTGCCCATCGCGACGCTCGCGACACAAAAAAGATGCATGTAGAATGGCCAGTTGGCAAGCGCACCGAGCCGTGGGTGCCGAAGCGGAATCAGATCCAGCAGGAGCAGAATGAACAGTCCGAAAAGTGGATAGCAAAACACCACAGCAGCTTGACGCAATCGAGAGGTTGCGCTCGTGTACGCGATGAACTTGCGTGCCTTCTCGACCGAGTAGCGACCACGAACGTCACCAGCACGTGGAGAGCGGAGGTGACGCCACAAGGATGCTAGTGTCAGTTCTCGACGAGAAAGTTTTCTCGGGATTCGCCGCACGTCAGGTTGGCTGGCTTGCTGGGAGCCATCCACGGGGTGAACACTGACAGGCGGCATGCGGAGAAGATAACTGCACTGTCTGTCTACACAAAACGCAACGAGTGAGCGCTTGAACGGTCTCCACCAGCCAGGATACAAAGTGGCGCGGATCGCTTGAGTGTGCAAGCATGATAAGACGGGTGTGTGGGTATTCCTGGCGCGGACCGCGAGACAAGATTAACTCATCAAAGTTGAGTGCTTCGACTGCCGGAGCCGCCTGATCAGGGAAGAAGTCGCAGTTGTCGTGGTTATTCTCGCGAAGATTCTCTGGCATCCGTGCTCCGCCGCCTTGACGCTTGGTGAACACAAGTTTCTCACGAATCGCTCACCGTGACGTATCGATGCGTGCAACGGACGGTGAGCCGCAACGCCAGTCGCCAGACAGATGGGCACGATGTGGCCTTGATCCGCTTGTCCGATGTTCTTGCTCGAATCAAGACGTGCGGACGTCGAATGCAAACTTGAACGTGAAATCCATACCTAGTGGGACACGTCCACATCATCAGATGAGAACGGCCCACGATTTAACTTACTAGGTGAGCGCAACGCGTACCGGAGTGCACGATCGGAAACGCTTGGAACACGATGAGCCACGACGTGAGCTTGCTCAAAAGCGACCATGCGTGGGCTTCCATGACAAATGCAAGCAGCGCGAGTGCCGAGAGACGATACCGCACGTGCATGACCGCAACCATGCCTACGAAAGTCAGACCCTGTAGCAGCGCGTACACCAAAATGCTGAGCGCGGCCGGCCAGAGTAAGTTTGGGTGCCAGTAGAACTCTGCCAGTCGCAGGTTATACACGGCCGACGGCAGCTGGGATGCGACCAGCAGATAGCAAACATTGACAAACGGCACGGCAACTTCTAGGTACTCGACCAGCAGGATGACTTCGGCCGACTGGAGGATCTCCAGTGCGTGAGCAACGACTGTCTTGTCTTGGCTCGGGAGAGACGACGATGCGGATGGTAACAAAGTCGCACCAATCGGATCATCAGGACGGATTGTTTCAATAGGGAGGATCTTCTCGGTTCGGTTCACGATGCGCAGGATCGACTTCCGCACAATCGTCGCCGAGGCCACGATGCTCTTTGCACGACTGCCGAATCGAGTGAGATCGTCGTCGCGCAGTGTGGACGAGCGTGCATCAGCCAATATTGAGAGGGCTCTCTCCAGTAGTCCAGGCGTCGGAATGACCGAGCGTCGATCCATGTACTGCTTGATCTCGTACACACTGATCGCGACATCCACCACGATGATCGCCGCTGTGACCACGACCGACGGTGTCGACTGCATGAGAGCCGCCTGGTACATGGACGCGCAGATCTCAACGCCGCAAGCGGCGATCTCACGGGCAAAGTCCCCCATATGACGCGAGACAGCGAGGATCGCGCGTCGGAGCGAGAACTTGATGCAAGGAAACAGGATGACGAGTACGAGTTGTTGCCATTCGTTGACGGCGGTAAACAGCGCCGAGTACGCTGGGTAGATCGTGAGTTGTGAGGTCTGGAGCGTGACAGACGGAACGTATTTCAACAACTTGATTCGCGTTTCGCGGTCGAGTCGAAGCCCAGCTCGCACCATGATCACATGGGCTAGCACGATACACGTCGGGAACGGAAGAGAGCAAAGTGCCCAGGCGAATGGGATGGGGAAGCGCCACATCTCCCCAATGAAGAGAAACAGCACCGTCATCAGACTTGACGCGAGGATGGACGCAGTAGCAATGGTGACGGTCGAGTAGTCGGTGTGGCAGATCTTGGACACAGCCCGCGCCTGAATCATCACACTGCCCATCGTGACAACGCCGATGCACACGAGCTGCGCAAAGAACGGCCAGTTTGCAAGCGCCCCCCAACCGGGGATGTCGAAGGGGAATGAGCGCGAGCACCAGTGCGATCAGCAAACCCGGGAGTGGATAGAAACAGATCACGACGATCTGACGCAGCCGTGATGCCGTCTTCGTATACACGATAAACTTGCGGGCCTTGTCGATAGAGAAGCGGCCCCGTACGGCGCTGTCCCGTGGAGCACGAAGCTCGTTCCACCACGACGCCAGTGTGGGCTCTATACGAGACGCTGTGCGCGACGATGCCCGTCGCAAAAGTCGTCGTGGCGCGTGTGGCGGCTCTGGACTGGCTGTCGACATGGGAACAGAACGAGGGTCGTCGTGTTGACTGTGAGAAAAAACCGAGCCGAGCATGACCTTCGACTGTGAGCGCGACTACAGAAGACTGGGAGATGCCCAGTGAGTGGTTGGGTATTTTAAGCGACGAAGGACGAACGCGAAAAAAAGGTCTCCGCTCAGATCCCTTCGACGCATCTTCTCAAATTTCTTGTTTCCCGCTAAAAATTGCCGCGCTTCTTGCATCGGTGCATGAAGAAGACGAACAGCATCCTTTTGAAATATCAAGAATTCGTCTTCGGTAGTATCGTACGGTTGCCGTCTCTGACAACCAATCCATGGTTGAACATAGCAACCAATCAAATCTTCAACGCGAGCAAGACGAGAGGCCGCTCAGATCCTGCCTGGACCCCAATTGCACCAGGAGACGGACTGTTTGGTCACTTCGTTTTGTGGGTGGACTACCGAGGATACTTGGCAGACAAATTGTGTCAGCATGATCATCACCTAAATCCTCCCCTGGCTGAAGTTACGGTCAATCCTTGCGAAAAGCTGCTTCCGCTTGCCGTAGTAAAAGCGAAAGACGATTTCAAAATCGTTCATGCATCGAATTCGATCCCCTATGGTGCAGCCGCATGAGCAGCCACGACCGACGCGGACTGGAACTTGAAGGTGAAGTCGATGCCTTGGTGCACAGTCGCCGAGTTGACAATCGTGATGAACGTGCCAATGAGCTTCCCGTGGAGCGTCATCCAGTATTGTTCCAAGACAAACGCGAGCTGGTACAGCGGTTTCACGCCGTACTTGTATTCCATCAGCCAGCTCATCATCGCGAGCGAAATGGCCTCGAGGAATGCATAGCCAAGCGAGCTCGCCACGGCCTGGACCATCTGCTCATGTGTCATCTCCATCAACACATAGTTGTACTTCGCGTTGGGCAGGTGCCACGCGACGCCCACATACACCGCGTACACCAATGGCAGCAGCACTTCCATCAACTCGACAAAGAGCAACACCTCGCAGGAGAAGAGCAGCTGAAGCGATTGCTCCAGCACACGCGCCTGGTCCCGGCGTTCAATAGTGATCCCATCAATCTGGATCGTACCGGTGGGGATAATAAGTTGTGATTTCGAAGCCGTCATATCGTCGTGGTCTGGCGTCGACGGAAGCGGCACCGAGTTGGCCAGCAGTGAGAGGTCCAGCAACTGCTTGTGTGCATTCCTCCCAGTGACCGACTGTTGCGTGATCAGCACAGAATGCGACGCCGCTTCAAACGATCCGCGCACGACTCGTGCGTGAGCTGCTGGCGTCTGGTCCTCGGCCGCATCCTGCTCTTGACCGAGTGAATGCACTTTAGTGGATACCACACGGAGACACCATCGCTTTGCTTGACGTGGCACGCTATTCTTGGGCGGTCCACTCCGGACGCGGAGCTCGTCGACGTTTCGAACACCAGGGAAGAGCGCGCTGTGCACAATCTTGACGGCTGTGTGGAGCGTGGAACGGTTGTCGGCGACGTAGTCGTGCGAGGTGTAGAGCCGCACTTCGACCACGGCCTGCACAAAGTCCATGACCATGATCACCACGCCAAGAGCCATGGACTGCACGTGCTGCAGACACACCGTCTGGTAGAGCGCGCCCGACATCTCGACCATGCAAATGGTCACATCGGTGGAGATGTCGTCGAGGTGCTTGGTGAACCTCCAGAGCAATTTCTTCAATACCACCTTGGCGATCGGGAAAAGCAAGATCATCGCGACTTGGCCCGCGAGCGGCACGTACGCGAACGCGATCGAGAGCCCGAGAAACGAGTAGAACAGCGTGAGCTGCGCGCCCATGACGGGCAGCATGAGCTGCAGTTTCGACCAGTGCGCGACGAGCACATCGCGCGCAAACAGCCAGTTGCAGCCCACGACCAACGCACCAAACGGTACGAGTCCGAGCAGCTCACGGAACGGCACGGGGAACTGCCAGAGCACCATGAACGGCAGCCAAAAGATCTCGAGCGTGACGCCGACAAGCGTGGCAATCACGCCCATCGTAAAAACCGAGTACCCGTCGTCAGGCAGTCGGACCGCTCGTTTCACGGTGAGCAGCATCGCAAATGTCATGACGCTGTGGGACGCGATCGAGCGAAACAGCGTCGAGCCGTTGTGCTTGAGTCCTGCGCCAGGGTCGCCGAGTCGTACGGCCTCCATTGCGAGCATCACAGTGAGTACTGGAAGGGGGGCCGAGAGCAGCATGAAGACGACACGAACCACGCTGGTCTGTTGCTGGTACGCGTGGAACACGACGAGTTTCTCGACCGAGTAGCGACCGAGGAACTGATGGCGGTTCTTCCAGCGGTGCGCGGCTGCGAGCAGTCGTGGAACGCGCGCGAGCATACTGGTGGGGGATCGGTCTCCACGAGGTCCTCCGACTTTGTGGCGACGAGCTCGTTCTTCGTGCTATGCGCGTCGCGGTCAGTTGGTGGATGAGGCCACGACCACGCCGCTAAGTTTAGACGCCCACACGGCCCACAGAGACCGAGCGCCTGTCAAGAGAGAGCCGCGACGAGGGAAGTCGGACTGCGGTCGGGAGCGGAGGCGCGAGCGAGACCTTTCTGCAACATTAGCCAGCAACTTTGAATTTGTCCACTAACCCTCTCCAGAGAAAAAAACGACTGATGTCATGGGGCTCGTCGCGTCCTCACGGATCTCTGGCCGATCTGCTAGTGTTTCACCGCAGCGGCCGCACCGAGATTTCCCACGCACCCACGCCGTGAAAGCGGTCGTCGGTGACACGGCACATGCTCGGCCGCTCACTCACCACCCACACCGGATGGGCCTTGCTCCCGTCCACTGCTACCGAGAACGTCACCATGCGAAGATGGCGCATCGGGATACCGATGGCGCGGCACGGCGCTGATACCATGAACCAAAACCAGTCTTTCATCGACACGAGCGCGTCTTGGCCCAACACAACGTACCCCGACCGCGCGAGCTCGTATGGGAGAAGCGTGCCGGCATTGCCGGATTGTTGCGTGGTCTGTTGTCGCAGGTTGGCTTTCGTGCCGCTCGTCTTTGGTGGGATCGGAACAATCACGTCCAGGCTGTGCTTGGCGGCTTGCGTTCCTGCGCTCGCCATGTCGTACACAAGGGAGAGTCCCAAGCCGCCGCTGCACGCGACGCGCAGAGCCAGACTTTTCTCGGCTTCACACCGTACCACCCCGGCTCGGGCGCGACTCCGCGTACTCGTGTTGAGCGAGAACACGAGACATGGAACGATGTTGAGCACGAGCAGCGCGATCTTCATGCCAAAGATCGACGGCACCATGCCGTTCAGCTGAAACATCACAGTCGGCGAGAGCAGGTCGACGAGCCGTTGGTTGTCGAAGCGTGCGGAAGACAGACTCGTGGCCACGCGGCCGCTCATTTCGAATAGACCGGAGTCAGCGATCGGCGAGCGCATACGGTGGAGCAGCAGCAACGACAACAAGGTTGGCCCGAAGAGAGCGTCGCTCACACGGCGCCGCAACACCTTGGCCGCGAGGTTGAGCAGACTGAAGTAGAGCAACGTGAACTCTGCGATCGCCGGATACATCACAAACCACGCTTCGCTGAGCGTGCTCTGGTCGCCTTCGAACCGACAGCCGACGGTCCAGAACGCTGCAAAGATCATCTTCATGCGTGGCAGCAGAACGATCGGCAGCACGTGGAACGATCGTGCGCACGAGAGAGCGCCAATGCCAATCGACTGGCCCACGCGTTGCGTTGCGACCAGCGCTACGAGCCACCGGAAGAGCAACAGGGTCACCGACAGGTTGGCGATGAGGATCTCGAGTCGATAGGTGTTGAACGTGTGCTGCATTTTTTCGCCTTCGTACATGAACAGCCCATTGCGCTTCTCATCGAGGATCGTGATCGAGGTCCCCCACAGCTGTTGGTCGATCACAAAGAGATCTTTTCCCCAGAACACTTTGGTCGGCGCCATCTTGCAGTCCGTCGTGTGCACGCAGTCGCTCTCGGTCCCCGAATTCGTCTCGAACTGGCGCCGACTGATGCCGAACGCCCCTGGCGACTCGGTGCTGTACACGTCCGAGTACCACCGCGCGTGTGTCGTCGGGTCTTCGTACCAGCCATGGCGCCAGACGCCCTCTCGCGCGAGTTCGAGCCACTCGACTGTCTTTTGCTCGCGCACGGTTCGGTCGATTCCACTGAGGTACGCATTCGGAAGTGCAGCGTCGTCGTACTTGCCCGAGAGACGAAACATGCACGCACGACCGTCGTGGCCCGGAACCACGGCCCGCGCTCGCCGTGCGTTATCATAGTACGGCAGAATCAGCACCGGTAGTGTCGACGGAAGCGCGACGTGCGCGTCGCTTGAGCCCGTGACTACACGCAAGTAGTCGACGCCCGAGACGTTGTACCCGAGCGTGGTACACGCAGCCATCATGCCGTCGATCGTCATCGCGATCTGGTCGCAGACGTTGGCGTAGTAGCCGCGCACATCGGTCGCGAGCTCGAGTCCCTCGCGTGGGATCACGCGGTAGGCAGGTCCTGAGACGTCAGAGGCGTTGGGTGGGGTCGTTGCCAAGAGTGTACTGAGCTGTGTAGGCTTGTAGAGTCGCCCGACGAGGCTGCAGACTATCGCGCGGTCCGTGAACGGATCGTCGTTCGTGCTGCCCACGACTGTGAACGGCCCTTCCACTGGAGATCGTCCAAATAGCACGTGCGAGTGGGACGCGAGCGTACGCCACACGAACCCGAGCGGCTGCAGCAGAAGCAAAAGCACAAGAAACGTCCACAGCGACCAGTGGTAGACACGCAGCACACGCATGCGCCAGTCACGGTGCTGGGAAGAGGTGACCGCATCACGCGGCCTCGTGGTGTCACCTTGAGAAGCATCGAGCGTGTGCCGTTGTCGCATGCTGGCACGGAGGAGAATGGGCCTGGAGAGGCTTCGGAGGCGGTGTGGCGTTACATCTCAACGCCGAGAATAACGGCTGCCGAAGGGGCCCCTCACGAATGCTGACGTTTAGTCGATTGGACCGCAGTGGAAAACTCGAGGGGTGAGGATCGTTTCCGAGTAAACTTCGGAAGATTTTCGAGTAAAGATAAAAATAGACGAATTCCGAGTAATCTGGAATGGGGGTGGCATGTTTTCGAGTATGTGAAAGAATTGGCAGACCATCGAGTAATTCGGGACAGGTGGTGTCCTGTCCCAGACAGGTCACCACAAATTCGGGACAGGTGCTAGCCTGTGTATGTCACTAGAACGAGGTTCAA